>MCJB01002191.1:0-115899 GCA_002018475.1 Nicotiana obtusifolia
TTTTCATTGTTTGCAATACTTAGGGATAAAGTCGTACTGAATCTTTACCAATTCAGTTCTGACACTCCCTGTAGTTTTATTTTCAATATCCATGAGAACTTTCTTTGGCAATTCAGCTAGCAAATCGACGAGCACCTTAACTCTTGTACAACTTGGAATGTAGGTAGTAAACTGGGAAACGAAATCCAAGCCATCACTTTGGGAGTCTCTTCTCCTTCCTTAAACTTAGCATCATAAATCAGTAGCCTCATCTGGTATTCATATCCATCTTTAACTTTTAAGTAGTACACAAATTTGAGGTTAAATTGATAAAATCTTGCCATAAAGTCAGTCGAATCAGTACATGTCTATCTCTGAGCAGTCTGATATTGCAGTCACGTTTGATACCACATTGCGCCGGAATTAGTCGACGGAGTTCTTGAATTTCTGACCATCCGTATGAGAACTTACCAATTACAGCAAATCGTAGGCCTTCTATTACATTCATTCGATCAACTTCTGCCTCTGTGAACTTGACAAAGGGTTGTCCTTGTAGGAATGTCTCTCTTTTTGAAAGGGATTGGGTTGACTTCGACTTTCGACCTAGGGTTCGCGAGCTTCTCGTTGTTTAGTGTGTCTGGTTTTAGGATGTGGCTATAGTCTAGAGGTTGGGGGTTGTTTGAGGTCTTATCTGAGGGTTGGGCGACGAGGGTGGAGGGCGAGCCAACCGGATTCAATGGCTGGTTGCTGGTCGGCGATGCCATTGGAGCTCGCTTGGAGCGTATCGCCTAAGGCGCGACTTTTATCGCCAGAGTTTCTCTCTCTAGGATTTTTTAATCTCCTACTATCAAGGACTATTTTTCACAATTATACAATTATTTTTTTTTCTTTCTTTTTCAATTCAAGTGGCTCTTACTTTTTTAATACAGTGCACATTTCTCCTTATTTCATTAGTTCCACTCAAAAGCCAAACCAACCACCCCACACTTCAACTTTTACAAAGTTGATACCAAATTCAACTGCTCACGGGAGGTACAAGGTTCAAATAGATGGTCAATTCGAACAAATAGGTAAGGCTTGTAATGTGGTTGCCAAAGAAACAAGATTATAGGCTCAACGGGGTTAACTAAGATACATAATAATTAGGTAGGTAAAAGCATATAACTGGCTCAACAAAGAAATGCCTATATCACTTCCAAGACTGAATAAAACTACTATTTCACTTTGCAAACACACGAAGAAGTTCTAGACATTAAATGCAACGCACACACACATGGCACATAACTCACTCAAGATTGGACTATCGAGACACTCTAGGCAGTTAAGCAAAGTTAAGAACATACAATTTAAGGTACTTATACAAGAGTCAAAAACTGAGCCTAAGCGTCACAATTAAAGTACTCACTATTCTCAAGGCATGATAAAGTTAAGAGATATTGTCTTCAATTCAAATTATAGCACAAGGTTTTCTACTCCTACCAAAAATAAAAACTAACTACACCCGGTTCAAACAAAATTCTTGGAAAAGAACTGTGGCACAAAGAAAAATCAAGGAGGAATTGTTATACTACCTAACAAAAGAAAATCATTTGACTTTTTTTTTTCGACTTTAATCCCTCAAGAAACCCGTCGAATGATATCCATTGTCGGGAAAAATCTATTTTTTTTTTTTTAAAGTTTTTTTTTCAATTTTCCAACCATTATAACTAACAAAATTAACAGCACATATACATACAACATACAAATATCCCCCACCCCACACTTTAAGTTGTGGAATGTCCCCATGACACACAATTAAAAATCATAAGGTAAAGGAAACTTCCCTGAATATCTAGTCGGGGTCTGAGTCGAAGACGGCTCCATTCCTCACCTTCGAACTAATGCGCACATCCACGCAGATAGCTTCTTCTCAGCCTTTTTGGGATACACCCAACACTTATCTTTCTCACTCAGTGCAACCTTCTCTTTTGAGCCCTCCACTTTCCACTCAACACTTGTAGCTGGTTTTTCCTTTTGCGCCCCCTTTTCTACATTTATATCAAAAGTCACTGTCTTCTCACCCACTCTAAGCATGAGTTTTCTCTTGTGTATATCCAATATTGCTTTAACCGAAGCTAAGAATGGTCTTCCTAGGATGAGCGGGACCTCTTTGTTCTCCTCCATTTTCTCCACTATAAAGTCTATAGAAAATACGAACATATCCACCCGAACTAACACATCTTCCACTATCCCCTCGGGTATCAAAGTCGTTTAGTCTACCAGCTGTAATGATATTGGCACCGACCTTATCTCTTCAATCTCCTTCTCTAGTCTCCTGTAAATAAACAGAGGCATTAGATTCATTGAGGCACCAGAATCATATAAAGACATCAAAATTAATAGAGCCTAAAGAGAACGGTATAGTAAAACTCTCTGGGTCTTCATACTTTTGTGGGAGTTTGTTTTGCAAGATCACATTGCAATGCTCTGTAAGCTTCACCACCGAGGTCTCCTCTAATTTCCTCTTCTCCGTAAGGATCTCCTTCAAGAACTTACCATATGCCAGCATTTGTGAGAGCACTTCTGTTAATGGCAAATTTACATGAACCTATTTCAACACATCTAGAAATCTCGCAAACTGCTTCTCTAGCTTTTCTCTGCATAGCTTTTGAGGGAAAGGTAAAGCAGGCATATGCTTGCTCTCTTCAGATTCTTCCTTCTCGAAGTTTCTTTCTTCATTTTCTTCTGAGTTTTCATCGGGCCTTTCTTCTTTTTTTCATCAACATTATTCAGCTGCTCTCCACTTTCTTTTTCAATTACCACATCCTTTTGGATCGGGGTGGGATCTTTCAACATTTTCCCACTTCTCAAGGTTACAACATTCATTGTTTCTTTGGGATTCTTTTCAGTGTTGCGGGGAGAGTGCCTTGAACCCTCTAAGAAAATATTGTTGCAATCTGTCCCACTTGTCTCTTCAGGTTTCGCAAACCAGTGCCCACTTCTTTGATAGCTGCTCCATGAGCGTCTAACATCTCATCTGTCTTGATAATGAAAGCCTTCATTAGATCCTCTAGACCAGGCTGAACGGCATGTTGAGGCTGAAATTGCTGCCTCTGCCAATTTTGGTATGTTGGAGCTCCTTGTCCCTAGGGTCTAGAGTTATTTTGTTGCCAAGCATTCGCAGTACCTCCAGGTGAACTCCATGAAAAACCAGGGTGCCTCTGACCCATTGCATTAAAGTTATAATTTCCCATAGCATTCACTTCCTCAATTGAGGCTTGAAACTCATGAGTAGGGTGTCCTCTTCCACTTATATCACAGGCTGCATGAGTCTCACTTTGTATCGAGGCTAAGGTCAACTTCCTTATCTCTTTGGCCATAGCATACAGTTGTACCTGCACAGAAGTAGTAGCATCAACTTGATCAACACCAGTTGATCTTCTTCTTTCAATACTCTCAGAAGGCCACTGATTAGCATCCTCAGATAACTCATCAAGAATTGTAACTATCTCTTTTGGAGTCTTCTTCATCAACGGGCTGCATTGCTCAATATTCTACGTGAGGCCGGTTTCAATCCATCCCAAAAGTCCTGGAGTTGCATCCAGAGTTCAATTCCTCTATGTTGACACTTTCGAACAATCTCCTTAAACCTCTCTCATGCTTCAAAAACAGTTTCGGTATCTTTCTGGCAAAAGTTATGGATTTCCCTTCCTCCCATGTTCTGATTGATCCCGTGGGCAAGCTTCGAAGCCACTGCTTAGCATCATTTTTGAGTGTGAAGGGGAATGCCCTTAAACACACTACATCTTGTGACATACCATTTTATTGAAAAGTGTTCATAATCTCCTCGAAGTCCATTAGATGTGTGTTTGGTTCTTCGTTTGGCTTCCCTCCGAAGACACAGCAATTCTGAAGGGTTTGAAGCAACCCTTGCTTCAATTCAAAGTTTTTTGCCGCAATTGGGGATGGTCTAACACTTGATAAACCTTGATTGTACACCGGTCTAGCATAATCACCAAGTGGTCTCCCAGGCATGGGAGCTATATTTCCAAATTGGTCTACCCCCAAGGGTTGATTTTGAGCAATTCTCCCACCCCTCTCTTCTTCATAGATAATCTGTGCATCTCTAATAGCTGTTTCCTCAGCATCTCGTGCAGCTTGTTCTCTTCGTTGGGCTGCTTCTCTTACAGCCAAATCCACATTATCATCACTGATTTCAGCCATATCTTCTTTGGTTGAGGATTGCCCAACCTTTTCTAACGTCTCGGTGAGATTTCTTTCTTCCTCAGCTGTCGCAATTGTTTTTAAATTTCTGGCTCGTATGGTAGCACTTCTTTCGCAAAAGCTTGAGTCATGCACCAATCTAACCTGTAACCTGCGCACAGTCAAAGAACACCAAATGTAAAAAGAAAAAAAATAAAAATAAAAGAAAAATTCTAGAATTAGCACTACAAACTATTTCAAACACTATTGATTGCCAATCCCCGGCAATGACACTAAAATTTGATAGCTCGAAACACACACTTAAATTATGCTTGCTAATCAAATATAGTATAGTATAATATCGTATCCACACGGATTGAATTTAAATAGTATTTTCGTATTCTAGCTTTGTTCCTATCCAAGAGAATCAACAATTGAGTTTTATATGATTTCTAACTCAAATTAACTAAGAATCTAAAGCTATTGACTAATGACAATCGAAACAAAGATAAGCAAGGAAGTTATTAGTGGGAGGAAATAGGGGTTGATAGGAAGGTGCAAGATAATTGTTTGAGATCTAACTCTATATAATTCACTTCTAATATTTAAGTGAGTCTCTCGAATTCACTCAATTATTAGTTCAAACGTTCAGCAGAAACTCCTCTCTCGAATAAGTCTTAACCTCACAAAATGAACCCATTTAAGCACGTGAAGATATGCAAGAATGCGTAGTGGATTGATCTTTAGGAAAACCTCTTTCGATTATTCTCCTAACTAGGTTTAATCAATGATTCAACTAGCCTCTTTCGATTACTAAGAAGAATTAATGAACTTAACTAACGATATAATGCAAAGATATCACAAGTTATGTCTCTCTCGATTACATGAACAAGTGAATATAGATACAATAGTTAAATCATCCAAAAATGCTTCAATACATAAAATTAAAGTTATAATCCATAAACAATCACCAATACACCAAATCCATCAAACCGTAAAGAGAACTACTCCATAGACATGGAGTAATTTATCACAAATAAAGTTAAAAGATAGGAAAACACAAATTCAATCTAAACTCGGATCTTGAGTGAGGAAAGAATGATGAAATCCTTGTGCTTGTGTTCTTCAAACTCCTCCTTAGCTTCCTCGGGTTAAAAGTATGTCCAAAGTTCAGAAAATATCGTTTTCCATGTACTTATACCAACTAGGGTCGGGCCCAGATGAAATCACCTTCTCATAGCCGAAATAGGATTTTCACTCTGTAAAAATTGCACAGGCGCACCCTATGGGAGGACGCGCCATGCAGGGCATTAGTGGGGAAATCCAGAGAGCTAATTCTGACAGGTAGCAGGATATTTGCACAACTGCAGTGTGTCACGCACTGCCCCACGTGCTACACTAGTGCACTTTTCTTTAGAGTATGGATTGAATCTTGATTTTTGACGTCCAGGCTTGGTCCTCGACCCCAGAACACGATCCCGGTTTAATCCCTTGGGCTTTTACTCAGACTTCAAAGCTCAAATCACTCAAATTCATTCCATGACATCTACATAGCTCGGAATCACTCCTACAAGGCATAAAACATATAAATAGTGCAAAATACTATCAGTTAAAGCTCAAACACAAGTAAAACATAGTTAATTAGAGTGCAATAAGTGACTAAAATATGAGATTATAGCTTACCAACAACTATCTAGTGAGGCAGATTCATTAAATGTTTGATCTCTATTGATAATTAATCCTGGAGTCTTTTGATATGTGCACCACATTTATAACATTTCACTCTAAAATTTCAACTTAATATCCTAAAATTTGAATAATCAGCAGACGAACGAGACCACATCTCAAAAAGAGCTTTAAACTTAATAGTTGTGGATGGAGATCTGTTGACCAAGTAGCCAAGTGGTATTGATGGCTTCATCCCAAAAATCCTTGCTAATACATAAATGTGGAAGTATGCTTCATGCCTTATCATAAAGGGTATTGTTTATACGTTCAGCAATACCATTCTATTGTGGTATTTGGATACAAGTGCAATGTCTCATTAGGCCCTCTCTACTGCAAAAATTGTTAAACTCTGAATTGCAGAAATTTTAACCCATTGTTAGTCCGAAGACGCTTATCATTATTTCTATCTCTCAACCATCATTTTTTATTTAAAAAATATCGATAATACCTCATCTTTTGTTTTCAAAAAATGCACCCAAATCATTCTAGAGTAATCATCAATCAAGATCATAAAAATACCTGGCACCACTCTTGGAGGAAACTCTGTTTGGACCCCACAAGTCTGAATGTATATAATCTAACTTGTCTCTGGTCTTATGCTCTGCCTTTTTGCCTAATTTCATCCTTGTCTGTTTATCAAACACACAATGCTCACAAAAATTCAAAGATTAATTTTTGGATATCTATCCAGTAAATTATGCTTGCTCAGCAAAGACAACCTATTGTGACTCATATGAACAAGTTGTAAGTGTCATAACCGAGATTGATTAGGTCACTCTTTCCAGAAGCTATAGCAGCTTCCCCTTCAACTACATTGGCTTGAAGATAATACAATCTAGAATGGAGTTTAACCTTCATGAGTACCATGGAACTTTTACACACTTTAAATGTTTCATTCTTGGATTGGAACTTAAACCCTTGATCATCCAAAGTCGAAAGAGAAATCAAATTGCTCTTCATCCGAGGAACATGCCAATATTCAATATTTCATATAATTCCATCGAACATTTTAAATTTGATATTAATAACTCTTCTACCGGTAATAAGTTATCATCTCTCAAGTAGATAGTCTCACTTGTTTGTTTATAAGTTGAAAACTAATTCTTATGTGAACGCATGTAGAAAGTTGCGCCAGAATCAAGAACCCAGGAATTCCGCTAATGACTGGAAGTCAAGGTGCATACTTCCCCTTCATAGTCACTATCATAAGAAGTGTTGCCAGTGTCACCAATATTTCAACATTATCTGTTTCTGCTTACCTCTTTTCTCTTTTAACTTAGGATAATCTCTCCCTTATTGACCTTGTTCCCCGCCCTCATAGCAGTTTGCTTCTTGCTATAGAATATGATCTGGCGGTAGATTTTTTCCTATTAACGTCTTTTTGTTATGTTTTTTCTATATTCACAAGACCTTCTCCCTTAGTTTTTATGTCCGAAAAGCTCTTTTTCAAGTGAGGAAGGCAGTTGTTGAGCAAGTGACAATTTTAATGATAAGCTTGCTCCTAATTATACCATTTAATCATAACATCAAATTAGTGAAAAACTCTAGTGATGTTATTGATTAGTTGGCTTATTCTCAAATTGTTGGAAGTCTTATGCATGTCATGCATTGTATCAGGCTAGATATTGGTTACGCAGTAGAAACTTCGAACAACTTTATTAGAAACCCTAGAGTTAATCATTGGAAAATCTTAATTTCGTTTTTGTGGTACTTGAAGGGTATGATTAATGTTCTCCTGCATTATTCTACATTTTCAGTCATTTGTGAAGACTGTAGGGATGTTAGTTACAATTCTAATTCGGATGACTCTAAGTCTATTACTACTTGAATTTTAACTTTAGTTGAAGCAATAATCTTGAAAATGAAAAAAGTAGACATGTATTACTAGTCAACAATGGAATCAGAACTAATAGATATGTCTTCTCTTAGAGAAAAATCTAACCAGATTAGAAGTATGTTGATTGATATTCCTCTATAGAGTAGACCAATGCCACCTTTGACTATCTATTGTGATAGCAAATGTGCTATATTTCGAGCTTTAAGTAATTATATAAAGGCAAATCAAGGTAATTCGTCTCAAATACAAATACAATCACATAAGAAGATTATTGGAGAATGGCATAATATTTTATCAAGTTGTAAAGTCAAATTTCAATTTAGTTGATCCTTTGTCCGAAGGATTGGGCAAAAATTTGGTGGCGGAACCTTGTAAGCGAATGGGATAAAGCCTATTGTACATTAATTGTACTTAATGAAAACTTTAGCTAATATTATTATCCTAGGTTCAAAGGGATAAACAAGTAAAGTTATAATGGTTGAGCACATCAATACAATTCTCATTTTTTGAAAAAGATGTAATGAATGCGCATATTCCTACGGTAGAGGAAAATGAGATTATATTCACTTAATAAATCTATATACCAACTTTGATTAAGGTGAGTAGGAACACTCCATGACAGATTTACCAACATTTTACTGTGAAGCAGGTTGACATTAATTTTTCCTAATGAATTCATAGATTAAAAGAATTCAGGGCACATGGTTGTGAAGTATCAAAGTATTTCGATTTTCTCTAAAAAATAGTAATATGCATAGGGTATTTTCAACTTCATTCTGTGAAATCTTTAATTCAGATTTGTTCATTGAGCAATTTAATGATTTAGACTACTTTTATTAGCTAATGGTTCGAGTCCAAAAGACACCATTAATGATGCATGTTGCTGGGAAAGGATTTTTAGAACAAGTGTTTCGACAAATTTGGAACAACATTTTATCAAAAGCCTTTGGTTTACCAAAGAGAATGAATGTTGATTTACTAAATACATAATATTAAGTTCTATCTTGATTTACTAAATGCTTAATTTATTAGATATATTCTTGTTTTACTAAATACTCCCTCTGTTTACTTTTACTTGTCCAGTATTCTAAAAATAGATTTTTACTTTTATTTGTCACTTTTAGCATATTAAGAGAAGACAATTTCTTTTTTCCTGTTATACTCACAATTAATTATTCATTTCAACTTATTTTCTCAAATCCATTAAAAATATGCATCAATTAATATGGGTATTATGGTAAATTATGCATTTTATTTATTATTTCTTAAGGGGTGTGCAAAGTCCATATTGGACAAGTAAAAGTGAACGGAGGGAGTACATCCTTAGTATCATGAGCGATTTTCCAGCCATGCTCCATGACCCCTTAGACGTGCACCGTGGCATCCTGGCAAGCCTCCCAATACCCAGCGCCACGGTCAGCCCCGTGGTCTCAGCAGCTCCAAGTGAAGAGCGCGCAGGTGCCTCTGTCGCCCCACCGATAACCATCGCCAGCGCTCAGCCACAGGCAGATGCCAATAGTGCCGCGTGTGCAGACCCTGATGCTAAAGACAAAGTTGCTGCCAACGAACTTGTTTCTACCTTGTAGAAGACTAAATCCTTTTCATTGTAAATATAGAGTAGGTTTACGTCATTTTCTTTTAGTGTGCTTCTACAGCTTATTTAGTTCAATTCATGTAACTTTCGTTTATTGTGTTTTAAGCATTATTACGGGGGATCAAGCAATCAAAACTTTCTAGCAGGCAAACAATTCTTTTTACTGGCGTCTCTCCCCTCGACATCGTGTTGCTTTTCTATAATAGCATTCATTAATGCAAGCAAGCTTTCTTTCAATCTCAATTCTCTTTTCTGCTCTCTCAATTGCTCATGACATTAGTTTTTCCGTACGACACCGACAATCTAGTCTAGCGTATGGAGAGGACCTCAGTTGGCGGACAACAATCGCACTGACATTGATTGCTTAGCCTTACGTCGCCCTTCCAAGGAATATCAGGAAGGCGCGTATAATAGTTGGTACCAGAGCCTAGGCTCGACATCGGACAAGGGGTAACATTGCAATTACTAGATTTTTTATCATGGTAAATCATGGGGATCGCATCGCGACCTTTGAGGAGACGGATGATGTATTACAACACATCGTGGAAATGGTGCCTGATGTAAAGACCAGTCTAGTGCAAAGGTTGGACGATCTAGACAGCAGGATGCTCCAGGCCGAAGTTGCATAGAAAATATCAGTTGCGACTTTGAAGAAGACCAGCAAACGACAGCCACAGAGGCAGCCGGAATTTTTCTGGAAATTTGAGGGCCTCCAACAGGAGTGTGCTGTGGAGGCCTCCAACAAGGCCTGCTTCGAGGAGGCGAAAACCAAATCGAGGGTGCTATGAACATCGCCCCCGCGGAAAAAAAACTAAAAAATCCTAAGCCAAAGCCATACAATGGAGCTCGGAATGCCAAAGAAGTGGAAAACTTCATCTTCGACATCGAACAATACTTCGATGCCGTGGGGGGCCTAGAAGAAGCTAAGAATGTAGCAACTACTACCATGTAACTTAAGGGTGATGCTAAACTCTTGTGGCTAGTGAAATACAAAGCCATTAGGGTTGGTGAAGATACTCTCGAGACATGGGCGGAACTGAAGGCAGCCATACGCCTACAGTTCTTCCCCGAAAATGTTGAGTACAATGCAAGGAGAAAGCTGTGGGAGCTCCTCCAGACCAAATCAGTACGGGACTACGTGCGAGAATTCTCCGCACTCATGCTGAATATACGTGACATGGGGGACAAAGACAAACTCTTCACTTTCCTGGAAGGGTTGAAACCATATGTCCGTATAGAGCTCCAAAGACAAATGGCAGACACGTTACCTAAGGTGATCCAAGCAGTGGAGTGCCTTGGGGACTATCAAATGGACGTTCAGAAGGATAGGCCTCAACAGCCTGTCAGAGGAGGATACAAAGGGGGCTAGCCAAGCACTGGTGGCCCTAGCAAAAGTGGAGGAGATCGGAGTGCAACTAAATCTAAGGCTCCCTCCTCAGGCAGTAATACCACTGCATCTAACAACAACGATCGGGGGATGAAACCCCCTTCAGGATGCCATCATTGCGGCAGACCACATTGGAATAATGAATGCCCACATGCACAGATGAATGCCCATCAAGCTTTTAATGACGGGACGGATGGCGACCCAGATGATGCGACCAGATTGAACCAGTAGGTGTCTTCAATGCAATTGTTGGCTTTATTTCTGAGGCCTTAGCGGGAACCAGTGCTGGTATCCGTAAAAAGAAGGACCCCTGCCCAATCAACAAGAAAGGAAAAAAAGGCGGATGAGAGGAATCTTCTTAAACAAGAGAGGACCTTAATCTTCGTCGATATGAAGGTAAATGGAAAGCCCATTCGAGCGATGAAAGACACGGGTGCTATCCACAACTACCTGACCTCGACTCAGGTGGAGCACTTTGGTCTAGTTGTAGGAAAGGGCAGAGGTCGTGTTAAGGCTATCAACTCACCTTCTCAGCTAGTGGGTGGAATAGCCAAAGAAGTGCCAGAGAAGCTTGGCTCTTATGAATGAAAATTCAACATGCGGGTGGTGATCATAGACGATTCCGAGTTGATAGTAGGGTTGGAATTCCTGAGGCAAACCAACACGATGCCCGTACCATATGCAGACATGCTACTGATGATGGGAACAAATGGGGCCAAGCCCTGCATCATCCCGTGCATGCCCATTAAGATGACCACTGAAAACATCTTAGCCGTGCAGTTGAAGAAGGGGGTCAAAAGACATGAACCACCGTTCTTGGCTACCCTCTGCATTGAAGATATAGAATGCTCCTCGGGTCCTCTTCCTGCACTCGTGAAGGAGTTGCTATTGGAATTTGAAGATGTCATGCCAATAGACATGCCAAAGCGACTCCCGCCTAGACGCACTGTGGACTATGAGATTGAGTTGGTGCGGGGTGCGAAGCCGCCTGCCCGGGTGCCATACAGAATGTCACAACCCGAACTCACCGAGCTTCGGAGACAGTTGACAAAAATGCTAGACACAGGGATCATCGTGCCCTCCAAGTCCCCGTATGGGTCCCTTGTGCTATTCCAAAAGAAACATGATGGAAGCTTACGACTCTGTGTGGATTATCGGGCTCTAAACAAAATCACTATGAAGAACAAGTATCATATTCCGCTAATGACATACTTGTTCGATAGACTAGGTGGTGCGATGGTGTTCACCAAAATAGACCTGAGGACAGGTTATTGGCAAGTTTGGATTCCACAGGGTGATGAACACAAGACGACCTGTATGACAAGGTATGAGTCATACGACTTCCTGGTTATGCCATTCGGCTTGACTAACACCCCAGCCATATTTTGCACCTTGATGAACCAAGTTTTCCGAGAATATATAGACAAATTCGTGGTGGTCTACTTGGATGACATTGTAGTATATAGCCAGACACTGGAGGAACACCTGGACTAATTGCAGAAGGTCCTAGTCCGATTGCGGGAGCATGAATTTATATGCGAAGCTATCCAAGTGCTCCTTTGCTCAAAAACAAATTGACTTCCTCGAGCATGTTATTGAGGAAGGACAAATCAAGATGGACAAACAGAAGATTCAAGCTATCACAGATTGGTCGTCGCCTAAGGATATCCACGCCCTGAGGGCGTTCCTTGGCCTATGCAACTTCTATAGATGATTTGTGAAAAATTACTCCCTCATCGCAGTACCACTAACAAAATTCTCAAGAAGGTCACGCCTTGGGAGTGGGGACCCAGGCGAGCGGAGGCCTTCAACGCATTGAAAGCGGCTATGTCTAGTAGCCCCGTCTTGGCCCTCCTAGATTTGGCCGAGCCATTCGAGGTACAAACAGATGCTTCCGACTATGCCCTTGGTGGAGTCTTGCTACAAGAAGAGCATCCCGTAGCATATGAGAGCCGGAAGCTCAAGGATGCAGAGCGGCGCTATGCCGCCCACTAGAAGGAATTAGTGGCTGTTGTTCATTGCTTACGCCTTTGGAGGCACTATCTATTAGGAACCCCGTTTGTGGTCAAGACAGAGAACACAGCTGTTAGCCATTTCATGACCCAGCCGAAGCTGAATGGTCCACAAGCCAGGTGGCAGGAACTCCTAGTGGAATTTCACTTCAACCTGGAGTACCGAAGTGGGAAGACTAATTGTGTTGTTAATGCACTCAGTCGGAGAGCCGATCTAGCATCGGTGTGCATACTCGCCACCAAAAGGGGGAGCGAGGTGGCCAAAAGGGGGAGCGAAGTAGCCACCACCATAAAAGACCAAATACAGGATCTACTCATCAAGGATCCTACTGCATAGTATTTGATTAATTTGGTAGGACAGGGTAAGACTCGCCAGTTCTACACAGAAGATGGTTTCCTGAAAGTGAAAGGGAACCGACTTTATGTTCCCAAAAGAGGAGATCTGCGAAGGACCCTTCTGGCGGAATGCCACGACACTATGCGGGCCGGTCATCCAGGTGAAGAACGCACCATGGCATTACTTCACTGTGCATATTATTGGCCTCAAATGGCCGATGACGTCACTCAGTATGTGAAGACTTGTCTAGTATGCCAGAAGGACAAGTCGGACCGCTTGACACAAGTGGGACTCTTGGAACCACTAGCGGTCCCAAAGAGATCTTGGGAAAGCGTTTCCTTGGATTTCATCACCGGATTGCCCAAGGTCGGGGATCTCACAACTATCTTGGTTGTGGTGGATCGAATTTCCAAATATGGTACCTTTATAGCAGCCCCACAATATATATCAGCAGAAGATACAACTCGATTCTCTCATGTCGTCAAGTATTGGGGCCTGCCAAAAGACATCGTTAGTGATCGTGACTCACGCTTCACTAGAAACTTTTGGACTCAACTCCTTAAGTTCCCGAGGTCAAAATTTAGCCACAGTTCAAATTTTCATCCGTAATCTGATGGCCAGACGGAGCGGTTCAATGGCATGCTGGAGGAATATCTCCGCCACTTTGTAAATGGATCGTAGAAGAACTGGATGAAGATTTTGGATGCTGCTCAACTGTGTTTCAATTCACAAAACAGCTCTAGTACTAACAAGAGCGCTTTTGAAATTGTTATCGGACAGCAACCACTGCTCCCACACACCGTGAATGCACTAAACATGTCAAAATCTCCTCGAGCTGCTAGCTTCTCAAAGGAATGGAAGCGAAATTTGGTGATAGTGTGGAGCTATCTTGTCAAAGCCCAAAAGCAGATGAAGAGGCATACTGATCAAAACCGTTGCTTTGTTGAATATCAAATAGGAGTCAAAGTGATGGTCAAAATCCTAAAGTGGCACTTGTTTGCAGGGGTCCATGACCCTCGCCTATTGCAAAAATACATTGGACCCTTGTCCATTGGAAGGCGCATTGGGAAAGTTGCATACCAGGTGGATACCGCAGCTTGGTGGAAAATCCATCCCGTCTTACATAATATCCAGTATTTGAGGCCCCAATTCAAGCGAGAAAAGGTGTTCTGAAGCTATTATTGATGATCGAGTGATTCATGCCTCAAGGAAAGATTACCAAGAGTTCTTGGTGAAATGGCGGGGATGTGATGCAAAGGAGAATACTTGGGATAAGGGAACAAACCTCAAAGCCTACAAGAGCCTAATTGATGACTATCTTGCAAGCAAGGCGCCGAGGACGTCGCCAACTTAGGTGAGGGAGAATGTCGTGGGTGGCTTTCAAGCCATGCCTCATGGCCCCTTGGACGTGCCCCGTGGCGTCCTGGCAAGCCTCCTAACGCCCAGTGCCATAGTCGGCCCCGTGGTCTTGGCAGCTCTAAGTAACAAGCGCGCGGGTGCCTCTGTCGCCCCACCGATAACCATCGCCAGCGCCCAGCCACAGGCAGATTCCAACAGCGGCGCGCGCGCAGATGACGCCGCACGAACAGACCCTGATGCTGAAGACAAAGTTGCTGCCAACGGACTTGTTTCTACCTTGTAGAAGACTAAGTCCTTTTCATTGTAAATATAGAGTAGGTTTACTTCATTTTCTTTTAGTGTGCTTCTACAGCTTATTTAGATCAAGTCATGTAACTTTGGTTTATCCTTTATTAAGCATTATTAGGGGGGATCAAGCAATCAAAACTTTCTAGCAAGCAAACAATTCTCTGTAGTGGTGTCTCTACCCCTCGACACCGTGTTGCTTTCTGTAATAGCGTTCATTAATGCAATCAAGCTTTCTTTCATTCTCAATTCTCTTTTCTGCTCTCTCAGTTGCTCACGATATTAGTTTTTCCGTACGACACTGACAATCTAGTCTAGCGTACGAAGGGGATTTCAGTTGACGGACAGCAATCGCACTGACATCGATTGCTTAGCCTTACGTCGCACTTCCAAGGGATCTCAGAAAGTCGCCCCATAGCATTAGTTTTGAAACTACATCTTAATCTCTCAAATTCATGAACCTTATCTATCGAAATTTTGAGTTTTTCAAGAATACTTAGCTATATATAATGCTGATTTTTATTGGAAAAACCATGCAGTTGAAAAATATTTTCAATTGAAATATTTGAGAGAGACATTAATCAAAAGATGAAATCATAGATTCAATAATAGAAGAGTAACGTTCTTGAATGTTACTTGTTGTGTAAATTAGTTGAATCCTCGCAGATAGTATTGTTATCATTCTTTTGTTTGATCATGGACTATCGCAAGAAATGGCTTTACGTGTCTCTATACCTAAGCAAGTTTCATTCGATTTTATTATTGTTGTTACTTCCATCTTTAGTTTAATACTGTGGTCAAAGGCATTTTCTACAAACATTATTAGTGTTTCTGATATCGTTGTTGTTTTTCATGTATCTTAATATTATTGAAGCCATAACTAATTTGCGGCTGATGCTATGCCAACTTCGCTTATTTAAATCTCACCTCGCACTAATACAAAAGGTAATTCTTATACAAGTAATTAGTTTATGTAAGCAATATTGGCTTGGTTAAAACCTGAACTAAGAAATTTTACATACATAGCGTTTTTAGTGTACATTATTAACCTAAGCATGTTTTAGTATCTAGAAAAGCCTATATATATATATATGTATGAATTATTCAACGACACCCCAAAAAGAATCGTGGATTATATTCTGTCCCAAAGTCCAAACAACTAGAGATGACAGTGGGGCGGGGCGGAGCGGTTGCACTGTGGGTTTTGCCTTAATTTGCAAGCGCTTCAACCTGTCCCTCATAATAACTTTATATGTTTTCAACCCGCACCATACCGCATTGTAAAAAATTTCCTTCTTTTCAGGTTTAATGAGTATTTTTTCCCAATGTTTTTCTGTTAACTTGTATTAACAGAGCTAGTTGTTTTCTTTATTTTCGGGCTATTAAAAGCAAGAATCAAAAGCATTATTAGAAAGAAAGCAAAATCCAAAAATTAAATGAGTAAAACGTTTTGCTATTACCTCTACTGACCATTTTAAATTTTCTGAGGATCAGTTTATGTACAAAAGTAAACTCAATTAAGTGAATTGGTTTTGTAGTAATAGTGATGATCTAAATGAATAAACTGATTATGTTTGACAATGCAAACTAAATATAGCAAAAAGAAATTATCATATCTTAATTTAAGATAAGGGAATAAATAATGAATATAATGTGGTAAATCGTAAAGGAATAAGGAAGAATGGAAGATTGAGCATGCTTAGCGGCTTAGGAGTGAATTATATTACTAGATTCCATGGAAAGCTCAATATTATCCAAAACCGCAACCGCATTAAGTTTAACAAAAAGTATTTCAACCCGTCCCACACCGTCCCGCATAAGTTGAAATCTGCACCGCTTCATTGCCATCCCTACAAATAATCTCGGCATTCATTTGAAAATAAAGTGTTTCGTGTAGTTGTCTCTAAAAAACACCTAGACTTCTGTTGTATTTAGTTCCCAAAGGGATGAGGTTACTCAAGAACTAATAATACAGTGATCAAATGTAAGATGCGCAGGCCCGTAGAAGCATCGATCCTAGCGATAATCAATACTGGAAGTACCTCAACTGTTTTCTTCTTGCAATCAACTAAATTAAAGCCATTAAGAAATGATACCTTGGACCCTCAACCCCAACTCCACTCTCCGAAAAAGAAAATGCATTCCATGTCATTATAAGACTTTACGTTAGATGGAAAACAAATGCGTTCCATGTGGTATAAGACTTCAAGAATAGATTGAAAATAAATGTGTTCCATGTGGTACAAGAAAAAGAACATGGATAAAACCCAAATACAAAAAAGTTATCTCAAAGACTCTATAAGGAGAAAATAATTCATTCCCTCCACTAATTTGGGACACGCTAACACTCTGCCACTCCGAGCCGGATATTTGAGCATGAACCTAATTTATTCTAGAAACTGTATCATGACGTGAAGATTTCTCAAAGCACGAGAAAACAGCCCATTGGCCCCACTGACATGGGAAACTAGAGCAAACAGAAACTACATAAAATGGTATAAAGAGCACATGTGATATTGCTGCATCTCACACAGCCAAAAATTTCTCATAGGTCTGTTCATGTCCTTATCTAAATCTTAATATCACTCACATAAAATTGTGTACGGGTGAAATCGAGCTCATGATGCATCCCCGCCTCCGACAAAATAAGCTAAGCTCGAGACATAGTGGCAAGTGACCGAAATCGAGCCAAAAGTTCCATCGAACCAAAATCCGGGGGCATGATGCCTGCCCTCGAGAATAAATTACCTGGATTGGTTAGCCTATGTAGTGGTAATCCTTAAAAAAGGAATAAATTAAGAATTTGTGTGGACTATAAAGATTTGAACAAGACATGCCCCAAAGACTCTTTCTCTTTGCCCAACATCGATCGCATGATCGATGCAACCGCCGGCCATGAGATCCTCATTTTTCTCGACGTCTATTCCGGGTACAACCAAACTCGGATGGATCCGGACAATCAGGAAAAAAATATCCTTCATCACTAAGTACGGTTCCTACTGCTATAACGTAATGCCATTCGGACTAAAAAAATATCGGTGCCACTTACCAATGCCTAATAAATCGGATGTTCGAAGAACAAATAGGAAAATCAATAGAGATTTATATTGACGATATGTTAGTTAAGTCCCTGCGAGCAGAGGACCATTTGAAACATTTGCAAGAAACCTTCAGCATATTAAAGAAGTACAATATGAAGCTAAACCCGGAGAAATATGCATTTGGAGTCGGGTCTAGGAAATTCCTTGGGTTCATGGTATCCAACCGGGGAATCGAGATTAATCCCGATAAGATCAAGGCCATCGAAGATATCACTGTTGTGGATAACGTCAAGGCCGTTGAAAGATAGACCGGACGCATAGCCGCCATGGGGCGATTCATCTCGAGGTCCTCCGACAAGAGCCACCGGTTCTTCTCACTGTTGAATAAAAATAATAACTTCTCGTGGATCCCGGAGTGCCAACGAGCGTTGGAGGAACTCAAGCGGTATCTCTCGAGCACACCTCTACTTCATACTCTAAAGACAGACGAACAACTATACCTGTACTTAGTAGTATCTGAGATAGTGGTAAGTGGAGTCCTGGTCCGGGAAGAGGAAGATACGCAATTTACAATCTATTATGTTAGCAGGACTCTAGATGAGGCCGAAATAGATATCCTCACCTAGAAAAATTGGCGCTCGTTTTGCTAAGCTCCTCTAGGAAACTGAAACCGTACTTTTAATGTCACCTCATATGTATTGTAACTACTTACCCATTGAGAAATGTAATGCATAAGTCCGAACTCTCGGGACGATTGGCCAAAGAGACCGTAGAGATCAGCGTGTACGATATCAAATATCGGCTCTCGATCGCCAATAAATCTCAAATTTTAGCGGACTTTGTGGTCGACTTTACGGCGGTGCTAATATCCAGGTGGAAAGAGAGTTGTTGTTAAACTCGGGGACCTCTTCGGGAATCGGGCCCTCTTTACGAACGGTGCCTCGAATGCAAAAGGGTCCGAACTTGGAATCGTATTGAAGCCACTAAACAGGCAATGTAGTTAGACAATCTATTAGGACTGTAAAATTGACTAACAACGAGGCCGAATATGAGGCCATGATTGTAGGTCTCGAACTGACCAAAAGTATGGGGGCAGAGGCGATCAAAGCTAAGTGTGACTCCCTCCTTGTAGTGAACCAAGTTAATGGGACATTCGAGGTCAGAGAGGATCGAATGCAAAGATAGCTGGATAAGCTGCAGGTAATATTACATCGGTTCAAGGAGTGGACTCTACAATATGTACCTCAGGATCAAAATAGTGAGGCTAATGCCCTTGCTAATTTGGGGTCGTTGGTCAATGACGATGAGTTCAACTCGGGAGCGGTCGTGCAACTTATAAGATTGTTAGTTGAAGAAGGTCACACCGAGATAAAGTCAACAAGCGTAACTTGGGATTGAAGAAACAAATATATAGAGTATCTGAAGACCAGAAAACTGCCCTTGGACCCTAAAGAATCGAGGGCTCTATGTACAAAGGCGGCCCGGTTTAGCTTGTCCGGAGACGGTACCCTGTTCAGAAGAACATTCGATGGCCCACTCGCAATATGTCTAGAACCAGGAGATACCGAGTATGTTCTGAGGAAGTCCACGAAGGTACTTGCAGAAATCATTCGGGCGCCGAATCATTAGTTTGGAAAATAATCAGAGCCAGCTACTACTGGATCTACTTGGAAAAGGATGCGAAGGAGTTCGTACAAAAATGCAACGGGTGTTAAAGGCATGCTCCGATGATTCATCAGCTGGGGGAGATGCTACATTCGGTCTTATCACCCTTGCCGTTCATAAATTGGTGGATGGACATCGTCGGGTTCCTTCCATGAGCACCCGGTAAGGCTCAATATATATTGTTTTGATTGACTACTTTTCTAAATGGATGGAAGCCCAGGCGCTTGAGAAAGTCAAGGAGAAGGAAGTCATTAATTTCATCTGGGACCACATAATATGCGGTTCGGAATGCCGGCCGAGATCATGTGCAACAATGGGAAGCAGTTCATCGGCAACAAAGTAAGCAAGTTTTTGGAAGACCATAAGATCAAAAGAATCCTATCAACACCCTATCACCCTAGTGGGAACGGCAAGCAGAGTCCACGAACAAAACCATACTCCAAAACCTCAGAAAGAGATTGACAAACACCAAAGGAAAATGGAAAGAAATCTTGCCCAAAGTCCTATGGGCACACCCTACGACCTCGAAGTCCAGTACCAGGGCCACCTCCTTCTTGTTTGTTTATGGCGCCAAAGATCTAATTCCGGTCAAAGTGGGAGAACCGAGTCTCAGGTTTCGATATGCGACCGAAAAGTCAAACGACAAGACCATGAATACGAGCTTGAAACTGTTAGATGAAAGGCGTGAAGCCACCCTCATCTGGATGGCTGCCCAGAAATCACTGATCGAGAGGTATTACAATCGAAGAAACAACCTTCGATACTTCAATGTCGGGGACTTAGTGTTAAGGAAGGTCACACTAAGCACCCGGATCCCAAACGAAGGGAAGCTGGGGCCAAACTGGAAAGGTCCGTATCAAATTATCGAGATCACCGAAAAGGATCGTACAAACTCAGAGCAATGAACAGTGAGCAACTATCGAACAACTAGAACATAACTCACTTGAAATGATACTATTGCTGAGGTACAACCACCATTCATTTTCTTTTATTTACATTTTGGACTAACACTTGCAGGTGACCATCAAAGAGCGATACAATTTTTAAGCCTGAAAGCACGCGTTGCACTCTTTTTTCCTTGAACCGGTTTTGTCCCAAATGGGTTTTCTGACAAGGTTTTTAACGAGACAACAATGAATCGTGCTAACTCAGAATCGAAGACCGGTTATTCACCAGTGTCAAGGATCACATCAAGGAAACAAGCTTAAAAACTATCGAAGGGAAAAAGAGCCTATTATATATATAAATATATATAAAAGATCTTTATAAAGGCCAAACGGTGTCAATAAAGTACAAAGGTTCAAACACAAAGAAAAATCTAGAAGGCACCTAAATAGTCTGGTCTTCGCCGGAGCCCGCCTTATCACCGCAGCCCACCTCATCACCGGATCCGCCTGAACCTTCCGAGTCTCCTCGTCCTCAGGATACGCCAACTGCTTGGCCTCGATCTCGAGCCCTTTAGCACTTTTGGTATCAGCCGAAAAATCAAAACCCCAAGCATGAACCTCCTCGAGGGCCTCACTTCGGGACTGCAACTTCACATATTCGGCTATGTCTTTCAGGCGGTGCTGGGTTGAGTCGGCATCAGCTTTGTACTGGGCCACCATCTCATCGATATCGGCCTTGGTTATTTCAGCCACTGACTTGGCGGCTTTAACCTCCTTGGTGAGGGTCTCTCGATCGACAACAGTCGAGCTCAGTTGAGACTGAAGCTCCTCAATTTTCTGGAACCGTGCCGCAGCCTTCTCCCGCAACGCTCGAAGATGGGCCTCCGGCGAGACCAATTACGCCCGGGCAATCTCCATTTTCGAGGCCAAGCGGTCTGTTTCGCCTTTCCATTCTTCGGCTTCAAACTTGATTACATCCATCTCGCCCCGGTGTTGGTCGATCCGATCAATCTTTTATTTGACCTGCGGGTTCTGACCATTAGTCACCGTGTCTAGTTCATCGTCACTAACCTCAAAAATTTTTACATGTTCAACCAGGCCGGCGTGTTCTTTCCAAATTGCGTCCAACTCAGCTCGAAGGCCCTTAGCCTCTCCTTTGCGTTGCTCGCTGAGACGTTTGTACGTGTCTCTCTTCTCAGTAAGCTCTTTGGCTTCTGCCTCAAGTTGGATCAACTCGTCTCGGTACTAGAGGAAGGTCTCATGGTGGAGCACCGAGGCCTGCAAACACGAGGAAAGATATTAGAGTTATCAAAAAATTAGTTCGAATATTAGAAGAAAAACTGGAATCATCAGGGATTATCGAGAGTTACCCGATTCAGCCCCTGTTGTGCTTCGTTGAATAGGCATGGCGAATCTACCTCGTTCATTTTTTCCTGGTCTTCCTCTGTAACTAGGCACCGAAAGTAACTAGCTATCTCTACAGGGGCGGAAAGAACCCGAGCATCCTCCAGAATGGTGAAGATAATATACCGCTCCCGACCAGGATCCGCGCTCGGGGCAGGGAACCGATTGACCAGTCTCGGGCTCGAGTTAGGCCTACCTGCCCCCGAGGACGGACTTTTCCTCGGTACCTCTAAGTCACCTAACACAGTGACGTCCTCTGTGGCGGTAGAATCCACGCATGAAAAAAAGGAGCAGAGGGGGTTGTCCGCTCCATGGGTCCCCTCGTTGGGGAGCTCTTTCACTGTTTGGGCCTCGTTGTACATGTACTCGGTAAATTAGGGTGACTCGGTGATGTCTATCATGCCAAGTGCCTCATTCGGGGCACTACCTGCATCCCGAGAAGCCTCAGCCCCGGCCTCCTCATCGACCTCCCTGGCTTGAGGCAGATCGCCCTCACGGATCTCTAGTTCAACGGCCCTCTGCTCTCCGAGGGGCGACGGCTCGCGGGCCACAAAAATGGAAGGCTCTTCTCCCTAAACTTGACGTCCTTACGCAAGCCTGCAAAAAGAAGTAAAGGAAATAATGGCTTAATGTTAAAAGATAAAGCCTAATACAACCTACTTGGGAAAGAAGTCTCACAATGGGAACGGGCCTTCCAACGGCCCTTCGAGAATTTGAGACACGAACGCTCGGAGTAGGGCATCTGTGAAACGATACCCTCGACCCACTCCTTGAGTCGAGGAACAACATTTGAGACTCGAGCAATGGCTGCACCACCACGAATACCGATAAGGAAAAGAGAAGTAACCATAAAATCAATATATGAAGGAAAGTTCTGCTTACGTGATGTATTCCACTTCTCGGGAAATGGCCAGCATTCAGCCGGAATCAAGTACGAAGTCCTCACTCGGACAAAACAGCCTTGCCAGCCTCGATTCCGGTCCTCATAAATACTTGAGAACGGGGCTTTACTTGCACGACGCATGAGCTTTATCAGCCCCTCCCCCCCTCCCCGAAAGATTCAGGGACGGTATAAGCGGAGTAGATGGTCAATGGTGAACAAGCACCTACCAATTTTGTTCATACAAAACTGGAGGAGGATCACGATCCCCCAGAGTGATGGATGGATTTAGCCTAGGCACACGTTGTACCTCTTGTAGAAATCTAAAATGATAGGGTCTACCGAGCCCAATGTAAAGGAATACGTGTAAACACTTAGATATCCCTCGACATAGGTGGTAATGGACTCCTCGGGGTCGGGGACCACTACGTCTTTATTGGCCCAGTTGCAGTCTTTTCGGACCGTAGGGAGGACCTCTTTAGTAATCGAGCAGATGTATCTCGAGACTTCCTCACACCAACCCTGTACATAGGAAGGTTTTTGAACCTTGAAATCGTCGTTGACCGAGCATCCCCTGGGGTTGAACATTTTCAAAAGGGGTTCAGGTACTAGTTCATCAACGACCACGCTCGGAGCGATCCCCTCGACCTCGGTAGCCGGCAACGAAGTAGAAGGAGCTTCTTTCTGGGAACGATTTTGGAAGTCTTTGTCATTCCTTTAGAAAGTAAAAATGGAGGAAAATCTAGGAAAGATCAAAAAAGAAAGAAAGTTGAAGGATTAGACTGGTTGGCTTGAGAAGAAGATGGGTAAAAATTCTTGCAAAGGACCTTAAGTAACTGGAGTAAAAATGCTAAAGGGCGTTGAAATCCTGAGGGTACGAGGGTAGAAGGTTTGATGTAATGTAAAAATGAACAAAGGAGCGGGTATTTATAGTAGCTCAGCGACGTTTCACGTCTAGGGACAGCCGACCGGCAGCTGAAGTGCATTTAATGCTATTATGACTTGACTGACAAGACGTTTCAGATGTTTTGTCATTTCTGTCGCGATGTGTCGAAGTAAGATCGGAAGCTCATGTCGTTTCTCGTTGTTTACTCTTCGAGAAACGACGGGACTATCTGTATACGGGTGAAATCGAGCTCATGGTGCATCCCGGCCTCCGACATGATAAGCCAAGCTCGAGACATAGTGGCAAGAGACCAAGATCGAGCCAAAGGCCCCACCGAGCCAGAATCCGGTGGCATGACGCCTGCCCTCGAGAATGTCGAGGTCATGGTTCCGGAATCGATCCTAGCCTCGAACGACTGCGAAAAATATTGTTGGACAATCAAGCATAGCCAATAGAAAACCGAAATATTTGTGACCGGCCGGATATCATGGCGAGGATCTCGGCACGTATTGATAGGGAACCGGAAATCAGTAAATCGGAAGATTTTTTTACATTAGAGTTGTACCTGGATTAAGAGTCCCCTACTATATAAAGGGGGTCTGACAATTCTTGAATCACATTGTAACACGCACTCAAAAGCAATATCTTATTATTTTCTCCACTAGCTCTTGCTCCTTTTCATTGGTGCCGGCCGTGGTGAGCCCGACTCGAGGGTGACTATTTCACTCAGGCTGGAACTTTCTTACTCGTGTGGTTTGAATTTATTTTATCTTTATTTCTTCAATTCTACTTAATTTATTGCTCTGTATTAAATTAATGCGCGTATCCTTAAAACTATTTATAAATTCAATTGTTATCAGTATTTTAAGGATAAATAAATTTCTCCTTAATTCACATCATATAGGCAAAGATTCTAAGACTGCCACTGCATTGTTTAAACCTGCAACTCTCTTTAGTTCCGCGAAATAAGGTGTACCAGAAAACAGAAGGACTGACACAACTCAACTGCGTTATCCATGAGTGCGTGGAAGATAAGAAATGACTGGACAAGAAAGTGTACAGCTCACTGACGAAGAAAA
Organism: Nicotiana obtusifolia; assembly: GCA_002018475.1. Classification (NCBI taxonomy): domain Eukaryota; kingdom Viridiplantae; phylum Streptophyta; class Magnoliopsida; order Solanales; family Solanaceae; genus Nicotiana; species Nicotiana obtusifolia. Next base: position 24,543 of record MCJB01002191.1, read on the forward strand.
CAAGTTACACTATCGAAGTTTGAATATGGGGCTTTTCTACGTATGAGTTTTCTGGCTATAGCAAATAGGATGCGCAAGTTTCTTCACAAATTATGTTGGAAAAATCCCAAGTACATGAAGCCCATGCTTCCTTATTTCATCAAACAGCGGAATTATTAACGTACCTTTAGAAATTAGTGATATTAATTCTAGAAACCAAGTACTAGAGGCTCTTTCTAAAAATGATTGTTAATTTCTTGAAAACGAGATCTTAGAAATATAAACGTTTAAAAAAATATACAATCAGATCTCGAATGAAGAAATCTGTTACACCCTTCGTTTCAAATTAGATGAAATATTTTTCCTTTTAGTCTGTTTCAAAATAAATGATATATTTTTAAATTTAGAAATAATTCAACTTTAAACTCTTCATCTTACCCGTTTTACCTTTAACAAAAAGCTTTTATTAGCATAAAAATATTATGGCCCTACAAAACTTTTACCTAGCTTTTAAGACTTTCAAAAAACAAATTTTCTTAAACTTTGTGTTGAATCAAACTATTTCATCTAAATTGAAACGTAGGGAGTAATAATTTGAAACAAGGTAAGTACGTACATACCTGGAGCTTTAGAATTCGTAGTCTTCCTTTTTGTGAGAAAATGATGACAGCAACTTCAGCATCACAAAGAACTGAGGGCTCATAAGCTTTCTTCATAATTCCATTTCTACTTTTCGAAAAATTCACTTGCCGGCTCGTGACATTCTCAATTCTCTTCATTTGTACCTTTCCTCTCACCATTTTCCTGCACATTAATATTTTCGTTACAAGTAATAAATAAATTCTAGAAACAAATATCATGACTATCAGAATAATATAATTATCCTACCAAAGATTAGCAAGAAATTGAGATAGCTTGTTAGTATTAAACTTGGGGATTGAACAAGATCTCGAACAAGCGGACAGTTGAATATCGAACTAAAGATGGTTGGAAGAAGAAATTTTGTGAAAGAAATAGTAAGAGCCCAAAACCCTAAAAATAGCTACATCAAAAACTGAAGCTTCCAGCGGACCTTACAAAAGAAGAATAAAGCCTGAAAAGTTGAAAAACCCTAGCTTTGAGAGTAGAAAATAACATTCACCGATTGAAGCATAAGAAATTTAACACAAAAGCAAAAGAAGCCCAAAAAAGGGATTTTGCCGGAAAATGGAAATAGGATGAAAAAGAAACTCTTTATTTTGAGACCTGAGAGAGTCCAATATTTCCTAATTTATCGTATTCTCTTATTCCCTTCGTCCTTCACTATCAGTCTTAGCCACGAAAAAGGAAAATACACACAAAAAAAGTAAACATAAGAAAGTCCCAGTCCCACCAAAAGCGCTCATTGTTACCTTGTTTTGGTAAATATAAAAAATAGACACTAATCATACAGAAATGGTAATCTGTGGAGCCAATTATTTATACTGCAAAAAAAAAAAAAAAAAGTTCTACCTCTAAACAGAACAAAACCTAAGAAATCAAAATGAAGGTCTTTTGTTCATTTAATGTATACATGTGTAAACGATTTTATACTATCAATGTTACTTAATCGGATACAAAAGGTTTATTTATTTATTTATTTTTCTGGTTAACATACCATGTTTGACATGAAAATTACCCGTCGTTATAGATCAATTTAATCTACGGCTGATGGCCAAATATATCCCTGTAATATGAGAAAAAGTTTAAATATATCCTTCATTATACATTAGGTCCAATATACTCCTGCAATAATACTATTGATTCAAATACACCCATCTTCTGTTATGTTTGTCCACAGTGGACATTCAATTTTACGTGGCACTTACATTTGATGAGGTGGATGCCACACGGCACGCCACCTTAACATCCCTAATTCATATATAAAAGACTAAAATTTGAAATACAATATTTTTCATGATAGCTGTAATGGTGGCAATAGTGGTGGAGGGGTAGAAAATTTTAGTGGTGGGAAAATAATAGAAGGGAGGGGTAAAATGAGTTAGGGGCGCTGAGGTGGCAAGCCATGTGGCATCCATGTCATCAAATGTTAGTGCCACATAGGATTACATGTCCACTTTGGACAAACTTAATGGAAAAAAGATATAATTATAGCAATAGTATAACGATAGGAGTATATTTGGACTCAAAGTATAGCGAATGTTACATATAAACCTTTTTCTGATAGTACATGAGTATATTTGGCCCTTTGCCATTTAAGCTAATATAATACTCCCTCTGTTTTAATTTAGATGAGGTAGTTTGACTCGACACGAAATTTAACTAAAAGAATTTTTAAACTTGTGGTCTTAAAAGTTTAAGGGGTAAAAGCTTTGTGGAGCCATAATATTTGTATGGTTATAAAAGCTTCTCATTAAAGATAAATAAATAAAATAAAGAGTTAAAAGTTGAAATATTTCCAAGTTTAGAAATGCGTCATTTATTTTGGAACAGACTAAAAAAGAATGTATCTCATCTAATTTGAAACGAAGGAAGTACTTATTACTAGACCTCAATTCCATTACACCATTTACATTAGTCTTATGCCAATTCAATTTAACCGGGTAGTATAAAAAAATTACAATATCACCATAGATATTTTTGGGGGTGTTAAATAAAAAAGGTTTATGTATAAATAGTGTAAAATCTAAACCAATTAGGAGTATGAATAGGGTCGGGTTTAGAAGTGATTAACTTTTAGGGTGGCAATGGGTTATTGATGTGAACACGTCAACATCATCGTACCACGATATGATGTATCAACAAATAATAGTTTGACACGCATAATATTTATTTGTTTGGCACTTAGGCCCAATGAGAGTAAAGTCTGTCACGTTGCTGCCTTTAACTTCGTTTGGTGCGTCCATTCACTTTGGTGCTAACACTATTAAGTAGTAAATTATACTTCCTCCGTTGTTTGATTGACTAATACGATTCCTAACTAATTAACGGGCAATTTCTTAAAGAGTTCTTTGTAGACTGAAAGGCGCGATTCCCCTTGTCTTCTGTTCGGCTCTTGGGTCCGGTCGAGCCTCTTTGAAATTACATCCCTGCCTCTCGTCTAACTCGAGTTGCCTCGCTCCTTTGACAGTTAAAGTAGCTCGCTTGAATCTATTTTCTTTTTTGTCCATTTAAAAAAAAGAATTTTTTTTAAAATTTAAAATAATTTAATTTAGACTTCCAATTTTACTTTAATGAGAAATTTTTATAATCACATAAATACTTTAAATTTTTTTTGACTTATTTAAAATGATAAACTCAAAAAGTTTTTGTTTTTTTCTTAAACTTTGTCCCTATTCAAACTGGTTCCATAAAATAAAATGGAGGGAATACTATGTTGTGCAGTCGTGCTTTATATCCAAGATCTCAATATTCCACCCTTGTTCCATAGTGTAATCAGTAATGGTGGATTGTTGGTGGGCCATATGGTATTTTCTTTTACTAGTATGATGTTTCTGTTTCGTTTACAGATCTCCATAGCTTGTCTGATTGCATGTCTGACAAAGAGCGAAAAATGCATATATGTTAGTATGTTTGTATATTATTTTTTTATGTGACTTACGGGAGATCACATGATTTTTGAAGTAAAAATATGTTCATTTATATTTTAGGAATGAACTTGCACGAAAAAGAATCAAATAGGAGAAAAATTTGGCAAAAAACGAGCTGGAGAGGAAAGTCTTGGACAACGATGCGAGGTTTACTTCACCGACCGGGGTCGGAGCAGAAAAAATCAGCAACTGGGAGTAGTCTGGGACGCGCGTTTGGATGCGCCCCCAGCTTCTCCAATCCGAAATAGGAGAAGTCAAATCCGCCCCAACTCAACCCTAATTCATATAAATATGATAGTTACCTAATTTTTGAAGAAGTGAAGACCTTGAAGAGGCAAGAACACCCTTGGAGTAAGGAGAAGAATTCAACTTCACGTTTTTTCCTCTTTCTTCCAATTTTTCCATTGTTATGAATTCTAGTATTGTATTTTACATACTAGCATGAGTAGCTAATTTCTTATCAAGGGATTTGATGGAACCTTTTGGAGAATGAGTTCTTGTTACGTTTTTATAGAAGCGAGCCTTGAATTTCTCGGCTTGTTTAACTACATGCTTTTTTCAGTTGATTGAATGTCCATCGATTGACTGTGCCTACTTATTTTATATTGCTTGGTAAACGGTATATATTTAGGTAGTTGTTGAACAACGTCACTCGTAACATATGTGAATAATCAATATGGCGGGTTTAAAGGTGGGTTTAGGAATAATAAAGCCTTGACGTGATTTTAGTGGGCAGTAAGATAGCGTCAGCTAGCGTAGTTTGGGAGAATATGTCTAGTTAATTATTATAGTTGCTCGAGAGAAAATTACGACACCTGAAGTGCTCACGATCAGTAGAGAATTGTCATGACCCCAAATTTTCATCTTAGAATGTCGTAAGGGCACCTAGTCACTAAGACTAGGTAATGTGTTGAGAAACAACATAAATAATACTAAAACTTCAAATTAGACTATGTAAACTATCATAATAGACCTCAATAGTACAGCAGACTACAACTCCCCAAAATCTGGTGGAACAGAGTCATAAGCTCTTCAAGAATGTATTAATAGTCTCGTAATACAACACTGTTTTGGAACAAGAAATAAATAGTAGAATGTCTAAAAACAGAAGGCGACTCCGAGGCCTGCGGACGTCGAGCATGTATACCTTGAAGTCTCCGAAAGCAGCTAGTCAATCAATCTCTAGCGTCCAACACGGACATACATACCTGAATCTGCACAAAAATATGCAGAAGCGTAGTATGAGTACACCACAACGGTATCCAGTAAGTATCAAGCCTAACCTTGATAGAGTAGTGACGAGGCCAGTTCAGACACCTTCTAGAACATGATAAAGAGAACAAAAATATAACAACGAGAAGTAATGGAAAGCAGAAAAATGAATGATAATGAAGCAATTTAATAACGTAAACTAATGATAGAATTGTAAGCATAAGGATAACAAGAAGGAAGCATTTAATAAGAACCACCAAGTGTCAAATATTGACAAAACTGGTAAGACAAAGAAGAATAAAAGCAACAAGAACTGTTCAACCAGTAAATCTTTTCAATATGAAGTACACAACAAGAATCACAACAGAGGTAGCACCTTGTCTTCACATGTCACAATTTCAACCACAATCTTTCCTTATATTACCGCGGGAGCCTTACATTTAGAGTGTATGATAACATGTAATGCCTCAATTTCTGGGCAATCCAAGTCAAGGCCCAACAAGTGTGCTCTATCAAAGTGTATTTGGCCTCGCATAGTGTGAACCTCTTACTTAAGTAATCGATAGCCTGCTCCTTTCTTCCGGTCTCATCGTGTTGTCCTAACACGCATCCAAATACATTATCCAGGACTAACAGGTATAACAATAGTGGCTTCTCGGGCTCGGGAGGAACTAACACCGGTGGATTTGACAAGTACTCCTTAATTTTGTTGAAGGCTTTCTGACACTCTTCTGTCCATTTTGTAGCAACATCCTTCTTCCACAGCTTGATGATTGGTTCACAAATTACTGTGGACTGGGCTATGAAACGGTTGATGTAATTTAGGCTACCAGCGAAATTCATCACATCTTTCTTGCTCTTGAGCGGTGGCAACTCTTGAATGGCTTTGATCTTTCAAGGATGCAGTTCTATCCCTTTTCTGCTTACGATGAAACCTAGCAATTTTCCAGCAGGGACTCCGAATGCGCATTTTGCAGGGTTCAACTTCAAACTATACCTTCGCAAGCGTTCGAAAAACTTCTTCAGGTCATCCAAATGTTCTAACCTCTTTTGAGACTTATTGATGATGTCATCAACGTTTAACTCGATTTCTTTGTTGATCATGTTGTGAAAGAAGATTGTTATGGTCCTCATGTAAGTAGCACCAGTATTTTTGAGATCTGAATCTTCTTTTATTAGGATCTGATGGTATCCAGCGAAACAATCCACGAATGACTACAGATCATGCTTTGCGCAGTTGTCGATGAGGATATGAATATTTGTTAAAGGAAAATCGTCATTTGGGCTGGCCTTGTTAGGATCTCTATAATCCACACATATCCTGATCTTCCAATCATTCTTTGGTAGCGGGACGATATTTTCCAACCAGGTGGCATAATTTGTGACCCTCACTACGTTCGCCTCTATTTGCTTGGTCACTTCCTCTTTTATCCTCTAAATTAAGTCTGTTTTGAACTTTCTAAGCTTTTTAGGATCGGTAGGCAATCGATGCAAAAGGATGTCGGTGCTTAACCCAAGCATGTCGTTGTACGACCATGGAACACGTCGATGTACTGTTGGAGGAGCTCGACCAATTCTTCTTTCCGCTCTGCTTCAAGATGGATGCTGATTCGGGTTTCATTCACGTCTTCTTCGTTTCCCAGGTTGACCACTTTTTGTCTTCTCAAGGTTAGGCTTTTTCTAGCTTTCCAGTTGTTCGATCTCTTGTGGGAGATTATCTGGCATCATGCTTTCGTCGTATTCTTCATAATCTGGATCGCTTTTCTCGAGAGTTTCATTACATGTCATAATCGCAGAATGCGATTTTTATCATTTTGATTACTTAAAGGAAAAACTAAGAATAAATGAAGCGATAAATAAGTTTGCAATAATTTTAAAAAAGCAGTTCTTTTTATTTCATCAAAAGAGGAACATCTGAGCGTTCAAAGAGGCAAATGACAAAAAAGTACAATGACGGTTCAAGCCTCAACTAACCGTGAGCTCTTTTTAAAAGTTTTACAATTTCACACTACCAAGACTTCCGGCGAACAAAAGATGGGTTGGCAGTCCATTTCTGCAAGTCCTCTCCTAGTTCGGCATTCCGCATGGTTGGTTACTTGGTATCAACTTTGTCACAGCATTCCCCGACCATGGTCATGAACAACCTTCCCATTCCATAGAAGATGTCGTCCTCTGGTGTTAGAGCTCTGACCCATACCCGAAACATGCTCTGGCACAAAAGCTTTCTTACCAAAGCTACCGGTAAAAGTCTTCCCAGTCGGACGCTGATACTCTATGCCAGCTCTACCTTTTTGCCCATTCGGCTCCATCAGCTCTGTTATCCCATCTGATCGGGCTCCCAGCCTAGTTCTTGGTCTGTATCTGTACATCATCATTTCTCTCATGGCCATCTTTGATCTGTATAGTGATTGTATCCCTAGATTTTGGTCGGTCTCTTCTATTTCCGTGGTCCCCCCTAATCCTTCTATGAACGAAACTGCATGTTCCAAATAAGTTGATTGGCTCCATTCGCAATGGATTACAATCTCTTGGCAACCCCACTTGAACTTCATGCACTAGTATAGGGTAGACTGGACTGCCCCTGCCATGTGTATCCAAGGTCTTCCTATTAGTAGGTTGTATGAAGATGAAATATCCATCACTTGGAATAATATGGGAAACTTAACCGGTCTAATTTGCAGAGCCAAATAGATTTCTCCGATGACGTCGTTCTATGACCCGTCGAAAGCTCTTACCCTCACATGACTTTCTTTTACTTCTCTCGGATGGATACCCAACTCTCATAGGGTAGAGAGCGGGGAGATATTGACTCCTCATCCTCCATCAACAAGCACTCGGGACACCACCTTATCTCCATATTTGATAGTGATGTGTAAAGCTTTGTTGTGACCCACACCCTCTATAGGAAGTTCATCTCTTCGGAAAGTGATCATATTTGCTCTGACCATCTTTCTTATAGTTTCTGTCAGTGCCTCACTGGTGGTGTTGCTCGGTACGCTCACCCCGCTTAACACTTTCATCAAAGCATCTTTGTGGCTGTCAAAACTCATCAGTAGATCCATGATTGATATTTGCGCCATGGTCTTCTTTAGCTGTTCCTCCACGGAGTATTCTTTGGTTTACATCTTCATTCAGAATTCTGCAGCCTCCGGATCTGTTATATTTCTTCTCTGAATCTATTCCCTTCCTGATTCCCTCAGTTACATCCTTAGGAGCGTAACACCTCCATGACCTGGTTATTCCAAGAGCCGCTGCAGAATCCGTCATCTTGCCTTTCCATTTCAGTTGATATTTCCACGGGGCTATCTTGTATTCTAGATCCTCTTCATCCCTGATAGCAGCGGTGGATTGTTGCTGGTAAATGTCAACCATCACTCTATGTGTTTTAACTGTACTATGATCATTAGAGTCCTTCGAGGTGGGATCCTTGCAGCCTCGGCGTTCCCTATTGTGATGATGGTTCTTTTCAAGTCATACTCTTCATTCAGGACGATCATATTAGCTCCTTGATTCCAATGGTTTGGTAGCAGGTTATGATACACATTAGGCAGAGCTGGGGGTGCACTTAATGGCTCCACTTTTGATCAGTGACCCAATTTTATTTTTCAATTTGAAACAATCCTCGGTATCATGCCCCGGTACGTTTGAGTGGTAGATGTACCATTTGGTTGCATCAAAGTATTTTTGGGGGATACTTAGGAACCCTTCCTTTAATCGGATATATCAAACCTGCTCTCCTCAGGCTTTCAAATAGTTGAGCCAAAGGTTCAACAATCGGGGTATAGTTTCTAGGACCTCTTTCTTCCTCTAGGTCTTCCTCTGGTTTTGTATCAGACTCAATCTGCATACATTCAACTACTCAGTCATCATCCTCGGGTGGTGGCAGCATGTGATCAATTGATCCCGAGACCACTTGATGATGCATAGAGGTAGTCACGAGGTAGTGTGGCAAAATCTCATGATAGATTTGCAAAGCCGCCACTACATCCTCCAGCCAGGCTATTCGTTCCCTGCTTGGTCGGGCTAGCTCGTCCTCTTCATTGATCCAGACATAGTGTTCTGGAGTGCACCACTAATTTTGACCCATTGGCATCATGACAAGATTATTCCACTCCTCCTAAAGCCTCCTTATCCTTGGTATCGGGATCTGCCCATTGTATTCGTCTACATACAGTATTGTCCTCGTCCAGAGAGGTACATCCTGAATCAACTAACAAAACGTAGGGGTAAGTATGGCTGGAAGACCTCAAGTCCTATCAACTCGATAAAATACTTCTGGGGAGTACTTAGGATTGCCCTTCCACCCAACCACGACAGCTTCCAATTGATCCATTCTCTACTTAAGTTGGTCGCCATCTCGCTCCATTCTTCCTGTCCATGTGGGGAGACCCAATTCCTCATTCTCTTGTTGTGACTTCTAATTATGTTGCTAATGCCCACAAAGTAGTCAATTGTGGCCTCTCAAATGAAGTGCTCTATGGTCCAGATTTGAAGCAGTAGGTTGCAACCCTTGAAGAAATCATACCCTCAGGAACATGCGGACAAAGCTATGAGAATCTCTGCCAATACCATGGGTACCAAAGTGGCTTGGAGGTTGCCCTGGAATTTTTCCAAAACCACATGCAGCAAATTGATATTGATCCATCCTCTTCTCTGCGAGAAACCAGCAGTCACAACAGCGCCATAGAGAATGTTATGGGTCAGAGACTTTCCCACATTGCCGATCACACTAAAATTCTCCCAAGAACCATTCATAGCTTCCACGATGTCCGAACCTGTCAAACAATTAGTCCAGGCTTACCTATCTATCTTTAATGTTTCTCAACTCCTGACTTTTTGCCAGACCCAAAGCTTCAAGAAACTTGTATGCGGGCATGGTGACAGGTGGTATCGGTTTCCTCTCTGTAAATGGAAGATCTGTAAAACTGATAACTTCTTCCAACGTTGACACCAAATCACAATCAGCGAACTTGAATATTACTTTGGCCAGGTCCCTGAGGTCTATCAGCAAGTGGGTAAGCACCTTGTCAGCTAGGATGTTTAGCAACGCAGTCACTGCGCCTAGGCGTGTCTTGATTTTGTTTCCATGCTCTCGACAGATGTTCTTCCACCATTGCTTTGGCTTGCGTGGTGCTCTCATCATCATATTGGTCTTGGGGATGTTTTTGGTTAATTTCCATTTCTGAAGAGGGTAGAGAAAAGGGGTTTGATAAGTGCTTGCTTCGGATCTTAAGAGTCTCATCATGATTGGTTCGTCTTTCCACAAAAGTCATGTGGTTGAGTGTATGACCCGTTGACATTAGGGTGGCTTTCCTAATTTTGTGTCAATGTCAAGGACTGACTCACCCTAAGGTTTATGCAATATGACCTATGTTAGCTAGAGTACAGTGTTTCCTAGTTTTGAGTTGGACTGAATCTGCGAGAAGTTATGTTAGTCGACCTTACAAAGCCATTCTCTGAAACTAAAGAATTTTGAAAGAAGGATCTAAAGTGTGTAAAAGACAACCCTCGCGTGCCATTGTAGGTGATAGTGTACGGCCAAAACTCGATACGAAAGAGTGTGATGACAGTATATATAAAGCAGGAACAAATAGTGATGTTAGCAATATAATTTAAAATAAGCAGATAAGTACATAATGAGCAGGTAAGGCATATAAACATACAATTGCACATCAAAAACAGTTAAAGTAGTGTACAAACAATCCTAAATTCTAAAATAAGGGTATCGTAAAGAAATAGGTCTAAAATATACATTGGTTTTCAAATCTCATATTTAGCTTTGAAGAAATCGTTAGAAGCCCTTTGGCTGGGAAACAACATTTGTTTGATTTTACTTTTTGTAGAAAAGCGTGATTTAGAAGACCATTTGGATTCCGTTTCTGGTTTATGAAAAGAGAACAATGTCATCCTTCGCTAAGGCTGTTTTGATTTCAGAAGTCTTCATAAAAATTGTTAGTAAACGATTAAGAGATGAATAGCATAAGAGATTAACTAATTATAGTTATCTACTACTAAGTATAACACTTCTTTTAATCCTATGTCTTTTAGGGCTTGCTTAGATTATTCACATAATTCAAATATATAAAGTAAAGTACTCAATCAAATATGGTAAGTGTTATACACATGTGGGAAATAAGGATAGTAAACTTAATAAAGCAGTAGAGAAGAAGAATGGACTCTGGTTTGCGCTTGAAGGGAAGGAGGTATCACGATCCAAAATCTAACTAGTCGTGATGGTACCTAACCTAACCCACTAGGTAAGCCAATTAACAAAAATCCAATTCAAATAAGATTTGCTGAGAAAATAAATGATGAAATAATTGATATTTTATACAAAAATCCCAAGGATTTGGTATTACAAACCATGAGCTTCTAAGATTTAGAGTTTACAAAGCTCGTATGAAATAAATACATCATCTGTTCGAAATGTACATCAACAGATTTATAAATCTAAAGCTACCAAGAACAAGAGGTAGCTATAACCAGAACACAGGTACATCTTCAATGCCAACTCCCACCATATACAGCAACATCAGCTCCAAAATCAGCACGAGTGTGCAGAAGTGTAGTATGAGTAAAACCGGCCCCTTGCACTCAATAAGTAACAAACCTAACCTTAGGTTGAAAGAAGTGACGAGCTTGGACAACGGTCAGAGTCCAACATCAATAGCAAAGAACAACTCGTAGCAATATAATAAAAGTAGTACAAGTAATAATTCAAAGATATGATGCTCGGCTTGTTCACAGTTACGGAAAATAGCCATACTTTTAAGGTATAATAGTAAAACCCAAATCTTTCACTGAAGTCACCATAATACGAGTAAATCTTTCACTGAAGTCACCACATGGATTGATGTAGAAAACACTTACCCCAATCCATGTGGTAAAAATCGCCTCCAAAATCGCCCAAATCCAACGTCCCCAACTCACAATATGAAAACAATGAACAAACCCTCAAATTTATAAGCTTATGCCTAGAGATTCCACTTTTGCGGACAACCTGCTGCTTCTGCGGCATCGCTTCTGCGACCAAGCCTCCACTTCTACAGAAAAACCATCAGGCCCCGACTACTTGCACCTGCAGATATACTCCCACTCCTGCGACCTTGTAGGTGCGAGACACGATCCGCTCATGCGCCATTCTCGCTTCTGCACCCATCACATTGCTTCCTCGCCTCTACAGATATGGTCCAGCTCCCCGCACCTGCGACTGCTCGACAACGTGCCAGCTTTGCTTCTATGATACAATGTCCACATCCGCGGACTCGCATCTGCGTCCAAACTTCCGTAGATGCGAAAACACCAGCACCAACACCTCTTCAGCAATGGAATAAGAGACGAAAATGATCTGAACCACGTCCGTAACTTACTCGAGCCACTCGGGACCCTGTCCGAATATAGCAATGAATTTGAAAAATTAACACAAACCTACTCGAGGCCTCAAATCACACATAATAACATCAAACGACGAATCGTACCTCAAAATCCAACTTGAAGAACTTTTTAACTTTCAAAACTCATGTCAAACCATATCAAATCAACCCGGAATGAACTCAAATTTAACTAGTCCCGAATGACATAACGAAGCTATTCTAATTCCTAGAACAACAATTCAAACCTGATATCTCTAAAGTCAATGCCCGGTCAAACTTATGAACATTCCAAGCCTTCAAATTACTAACTTTCACTAATTAGTGTCAAAACCTTCTAGAAATCTCCAAATTCAAATCCGTGTATACGCCCAAGTCCAAAATCACCATATGCACCTAATAGAACCATCGAAACTCCGATCCGAGGTGAATTACTCAAAAGTCAAACTTAGTCAATTCTTCTAACTCAAAACTTCCTAGTTGAGGAATCATTCTTCCAAATCGATTTCGAATCACCTGAAAACTAAAAATGACGATTCACACAAGTCATAATACATCATATGAAGCTACCTAAGACTTCAAATAGCTGAACAAAATGGAAATGCTCAAAAGAACCTGACGGGTCGTTACAGTAGGCCCAACAGCTAGTGAGAACGGACAACAACATCTTCAGACTCCAATATTTGCAGGTACAGAACTTGGGCCTGAGTTATTTGACAACTTTGCAGGCCCTATTGTAATAAATGTTCAACAAAGAAAAACAAGGTCATTGGATATGATACTCAATGTACATAATTACATATGAAATAAAGTAGTATGTGCCTAAGACAATTATAACAATCAATAGTAATCCAGAATATGAAAACTAGTGTGGAGTCAAATATAGTAAAGTAATTTACAATGAAAGCCTTTGTTTTCATTAAACATTAAACCTAAAAGGATTAATAAATATCAATAGATTAGAGGTAAATGGTAGAATTCCATTCATGGCCAAAGTACTCTTTAGATCCCTGGCACTTCAAAGTTCCCAAGGGTCTCTAGGCCCAGGGCCGTGCTTGTGTCAGGTAGGGTAGCTCAACAAAGAATTAAACTCTACTCCCAAATATACCTAACTACTCACGCTTACTCTTTCCTACATGTTTAGATGCTAATAAGGCACTCAATATAGATTCCGATACCACAGTGATACCATACCACATGAATATATATATTTTCTCATAATAGCTATACAGAATACCATAGTATCATAAGGCAGCCAATTCACATTGTTTGTAACCACAATTCAAATCTAATTATATGATTCACTATAAACATCATAACATGTTAGGCATGCTCAAGAAATTTACTTCAGGCACACACAAGAAAAAGAGCACTAGCAGGTTACTTTAGCAACCCAGACACCTGAATCATGCATCTTAAGAGTAGAGAAGGTACATATTTCAAACTCATAACAATCCCTGTTCATGACTAGATCCTCTTAAACTAGGTCTTAACTTCAAGCATACATACAAGTTAACCACTTTAAATGAAACTTTGTAAAGAGTATTAACAGAGATACAGGTTAACTGTCTTGTTTCATTCTAAAGCAAATGACATGATTACTTCTTTCTAAAAGCTTTAGCTTCGTACTCATACCAATCTTATTGGGGAGTAAAACATATTAATATACTCAAATAGTAGCAATAGAAGGTCCACATTAAGTTCATAAGTTAGGCCTAGTTCATTTCAGGTGAGCTTAGTAAAGTCTAACGATAGTGAAAGGCATGTACATGGTCATGAAAGACAAACAGGATTGTTGAATAACAAGATAGGTGCAAGGTATCCATGAGTGAGCACCCACATGGGATATTTAGCAGGAGTTATACCATGATAAAGTGTTAATACCATCAAACTAACAGTATCACTTCATGAATTTCAGATAAGGGTAGTGATAACTTTATATTAAGGATCTGTTATAAGATCAAGCCTGGGAACTCATATATGATGGAGCTTAATTTCATAACTCTAAAATACCATATAAGGCATTCAAACAACCTAGACATATCTTAATCAAGCTTCACAACTTAAGATAAATGTATGGCAATTAACATAATACACACAAAAGTGATACAAGAATCTAATTAGCTTAAGATATGTTTATAGTGTGCTCTGAGGTTAAATTAGATGATCAATGACATTCCAAGAGTTAACAGAATCACGAAGGCACATCAGAAAGAAGAAATTGGTTTAAAGGTCTTGAGCTGATGTATCCAAACTATGTTGACAGTCTTGCTTTTACCACTAAACAAGTTCACATTTCATTTAGGTCTAGGTTATCAGGTTAATCACTACAAATGCAAATGATACCCAAGCAGGTCAATAGAAGTTATTCTAATAGAACATCATTTAAGTCTAAAGCTAAATATCAGGATCGTTTAAGAGTTCTTAGGCCATTTTCAAAGTTTAATAGTAGGTATAAGTTATCAGATGTTCACTAGGATCAATACATAGTTTTAATTTTAACAACTTAAGGAACTTATGATTCCAAAATCAATTTATCAACCATATTTCATTACCAAACACATGAAAAACAGTCAGCCATAGCACATTATCAACAACATCATTTAGTAAAAGATAACAGAACAAATCATGCTTGCAAATTGAAATGATTAAAAGAAGAATAGAGTTGAGGTTTTACTGACCTCCGTTATGGAAGCAAACCAAACAAAGAATTTGTTTCAATCCAAGGAGTGAAACTTTTCAACCAGCAGGCAAACACAAACCGGAAAGAGAGAGGAAAAATAAAAAATTAAGCAAGAACTCAGACTTCATACGAGAATTTCTAAATGATACTATATTGTGTATTGATTTTCTTCGGATGTTAGGTTTTTTTTTTTAGAGAGCCATTGAGGCTCTTAGGGTTCAACAGATTTGAATTAGATAGTGGAAGATAATGATAGTCAAGTGATGATAGCAAGGTAGAGGAAAAATCAGAGAACACAGAGGGAAAACAACAAGGAGTTCACCTGGGTATGGGAAATCGGCAGTTGAACATGAAATCCATCGGTCAAAGCTCCAATATCCAAATGTCACTGCGTCTGAGCTATGGATGACAAATAATGATGATTAGTTCAGTGATAAGCTTCATGCATGCTTCGATTTGAATGAACATAAGATAAACCAGATGATTTGAACTTTCCTCTTTGAGTCTAGGGTTAAGATCTGGGGATTTTGAATTTTATCGATGAAAGCAGAAATAACCAAGCGGGGTTCTCGGGATTGGGACAAGTTGAGTGTTTCAAGCTTCGATTGAGGCGACCCTGCACAAATTTGTGCAAAGTTTTGGTGATTGACAGGTTAGGGCATAAGGAGAGTAGAGAGAACTTTGGGAAATTTCTTTTTTCTTTTAAGCAAATATACCACTAGGCAGACTGCCTAGTGGCTAACATATATATAAAATCCCAACAAACATGGGTCCAAGTCTTACAAGATGGCCGAACCAATATAGCATATGAAAACTACTACTAGCTAATACTATAAATGATAAAACTAAGACTAATAAGCTAGCTATTGCAATGAAATAGGATGTATACTTCCAAAACCAAGTAGTGCAAGTGAATCCAAAGGCCAAGGCAAATAACCAAACAGTAGTACCTCCAAAGCTCTCACCAGGCGCCAGGTTATGCATTCCATAGGACAAGGTTCCAATGGAAAAGGCAAATGTGGATCCCAAACAAGTATACCACTGTATTGAAGCTATCCAGAACGGCCAAATACATGTGTTGTCCAGCTTGAACTCATCAGTCTTGAACTCCATTTCCAATCAAAATATATCTCATTATAATGTGCCATGAATCTAATTGGATGGTAGTAAGCATATGCACATACAAAACTATGAAGCCACAACTGTCTACTTAGTAAGTCTGTGTCATATAATGCCCTCTTATCTCCAAAATGAGCATGATACCATAGGAAAATGATAGAGCATTACACAACAACTCGAATAGTCAAGTATCATGTCAAGTAGCAGCCGCCTTTGTGCCTTAGCATTAGGAACACTGTCCAATCCACTTCCACACAGGGTGAACTCATACACAAATTATCAATGTGAGTCCATAGTGCAGTAGTAACACCATATAAAAAATAGAACCAAACCCTAATAAGTAGTATAATGTCACCTTGTAAGCTTGTAGTTGACTTCATGCCTTGCCTGTTTGCCCTAGAAGTTCCATATAGTGTAGCATTACCTCCAGAATGAGCCTATTTCCACGCTAATACCACTGGACAGTAGCACTACACTATACAGATGTTATAAGAAAACTGGGCAATGACAACTACAGGCAGTAAACTCAAAGACTCACTCATCAATTTGGAGCTTTCCTTTTTGCAACCCTAACTCTAAGATTAGGTATTTGTGCTTTGTCCATATTGATCAATGTTTTTCCTACTGTAGGTAAGTCTTGGAATGAATAAAATGTGATTGTACCTGCAAAAGAAAAAACTAGGTTAGCTAAACAATCAGCCATAACATTGCCGTCCCTTAGCACATGCTGAAAGAGCACATTGAAGCTGATCTTGTTCTCCTTAATCCTCTTCACTCCTGCCTCTACACACCAAGGAGATTCACATTCACCCTCAATTATCTTCTTCATCATCAAAGAATCAATCTCCATAAGAAGGGGGTGAAGCTGTTTTTCAACACAGTATGCCAAGCCTTCAAGAACTGCTTTAGCTTCTGCCACAATATTTGTTGCTTCTCCTATCTCATTGCCTTAGCATACACCAAGTCACCAGCACAATCTCGCACATAAAATCCATAGGACCTAGGTCCATGATTGCCCCTAGATGCACCATCAATATTGCACTTGAACCAACCATGAAAAGGGAGCTGCCATGTTACTCTCTTGGTTTATAATATATAGCTTGTAATCTTCAAAGAATCTGATCATATCTAGTCATAAAAGAGGGATGTTTGGCAGCCATGGATATCTCACTCTTTCTAGATAATGCAAAGTCTTTTCACCTCATGAATCACTCTATTGCAAGACATTGCACCCCATTCTTCATTGTGTTTATCTCTTCCAAAGTTCCCTTGTAATTATTGATGGAGCTACCTGAAACAATGGCTTGAGTTTGGGACAATATGGTGCATTCCACCATGCTCGTATTACTTGATGAACCTGCACCAAATTTACTATCAATCTTGTTGCCTGAAGGATGGTCTTCCACACTCTATCTGCGGTATCACTTGTTAGAAAAAGATTTTGAAATGAGTCCTCTTGTAGCTGTAAGCAGCACCGACACTTAGACACCACTATATATACATTCCTCCTCCACCAATCATCTGTTGGAATCTTCCATTTCCACGATCTTCATAGGAAGAAGGGGATCTTGAAAGGTAAGCCTTCAGTCTACAATTTGTTGAACTCGGGATTTGTAGGTGCTCTATGCCTCAGAATTCTAACTGAAAACTTACCTGAAGGAGTAGGCATCAATATTGGAGTATCCCAGTAGTCATCACTATTGTCAAATTTCACCTCCTATCTAATATAGTCAACAATATCCATCGAAAAATTTTGATCCAGAAGTTGCTCATTCCAGCCCTCATCATCTCTTAAATCAGCCACTTCCTCCAGTTCTTCATTGATTGGAAAATCAGGAGGCACCACATGATACAATGCTCCTAATCTAGTCCAGTTCTCATGCCAAACATTAGTTGATCCCCTATTCATTTCCCATAGAATATCATGTTCCACTTCTTTCCTTGCCTCCAACATCTTCCTCCATACATGTGGTCCTTCCCTAAATTGAACCACTATAGGTAGCTCTTTCTTGCAATATTTGTTCCACATAAAGTTAGACCATAGAGACTTGGAATTTATGAACTTCCGCCACATCTTAGCAAACAAGCTTTATAAACATCAACCAGTGATCTGAACCCTAGTTCACCTTCCTCTTTAGGTAGGCATAGGTTTTTCCATTTAGTCCAGCGTCTACTTCTACCTTCTTCCTTGTTACTACAGAAAAATCTAGCAAAGGTTTTATGTAGATGCTCAAAGACATTGTCTGGTGGATCTAGTACTGATAGAATGTGAGTAGGCATACTTTGTAAAACACTTGAGATCAAGGTTGCTTTTCCCCCATAAGACAGTAGCTTACCCTTCCAAGAATGGAGTTTTGCCTTCACCTTCTTTATAAGATCATTGTAGTAATCTTTCCTCCTTTTTGTATAAAATATTGCGCAACCAAGATAAGTAAATGGAAACTCATCCCTAGAAAATCCAATAATTGCCCCTACATAATTGAACAAAGCTCTAGCAATATTAGAATGCATATAAAATGAACCCTTTGCCTTGTTAATCAATGGGCCAGAAGTGTGCTCATACTTGGACATGACCTCAACAATCTTCTCTAAAGAATATGGATCAATAGAGGCATAGATTATTGTATCATAAACATAGGCTAAGTGATTTAAAGGATCAGTACACTTAGGCATGCCAAATCCCTTGAACCTCTTATCTTCAAACAATTTATTCAATAATTTAGATAGTACCTCAACTGACCGTATGAATAAAGCTGGTGCCAAGGGACCTCCTTTCTTAACTCCTCTTGTTGAGTGAAAGAATCCTGAGGCTTGCCCATTTATCAGTACTGAATACCATTTATTAGCTATAAGATTCCATACCTTGTTGATGAAGCATTCAGCAAAACCCATTCTCATTAACACATACATCAAATACTTCCAAGATACCCTATCATATGCCTTTCCCATATCTAGCTTGATCACTATATTGGCAGCTTTACCTCTCAAACTTATATCAGTGACAATCTCATGTGTTAGCAAGATATTTTCAAAGATACTTCTTCCCTTAACAAAACCTGATTGATTAGAGGAGATCAAAGACGGCAGAATCTTCTCCAATCTGTCATGCACCACTCTAGAGAAAACGTTGTTTACAAAATTACTCAAACTTATAGGTATAAGATCAGTGAAAGTCTGGACCATAGGTTTTTTAGGAAGCAGTACAAGGTTTGTGTGTGTTATAGATTTTGGTAAAGATCCTCCTTCATTGAACACCTGCACCATGTTATATATGTCAATCACCAATTATGTCCCAGCATTCCTGAAAGAACATGCCAGTGAAGCCATCAGGACCACTAGCACTCTCACCACTTAATGCAAACACTGCCCCCTTAACTTCTTCTCTAGTAGGCATTCTACAAAGCTCCACATTCTGCTCATTATACACCATAGCAGGAACATTGTCGAGAAGTTTAACGGATATCGGATCAACCTCCTATATGAATTGCTTCTGGAAAAAGTCTACTGTAGCCTCAACCATGAGATTTTGTGATTCAATCCAATCACCATCTCTATTCTGAATTCTCTTCAATTGCAGCTTCTGCCTTTTACCAGTGACATGGTTATGAAATAGCATAGTATTTCTATCTCCCTCAGCAGACTATGTCATGCTTGTTTTTTTCTTCCAATATTACTCTTTAATACTCAATACTTCTTCAATTCTGCTTCAGCTTTTTGAAGTACAATTCTATTCACAATGGTTGGTTCTTCCTCAAGTAGCATCTCCTTCACTCTAAATATATCTTCCCTTATTGCTAGCTGCTTTAAAATATCCTCATAAGTCACCTTACTCCATTTGGATAGTGCAATGTTCACTCTTTTCAATTTCTGCTTTAGGAAAGGATCACCAGTGAAATCTGCTACCCAATTCTGCATCTCAACCTGTTTAAAGGTCTCATGTCTGGTCCAAAAGTTTAAGAACTTGAATGGTTTCACAAACAGTGCAGCCTCCTCTTCACAAATAAGCAATGAAGGTGCATGATCTGACCCCGTTCTTATAAGGTGCTCCACTTCCTAGCTAGGGAATAGATTCTGGAAAGGCAAGTTAACAAATATTCTATCTAGCCTCTTGAAGAAACACTCTACATTTGGTCGGCCGTTCCACCAAGTAAAAGGACTCCCTTTATAGCCAAGATCAAACAATCCACTGGAGTTCACACATAAAGCAAAATCCTCATACTCAGGTGGATATACTGGTAAACTACCAATTTTCTCATCTTTATGTAGTACCACATTGAAATCACCTCTAACTAGCCAAGGCAACTCCATATCACTAGCAAGATAATACAAATTGTCCCATAATTCCAACCTTTTAAAAGCTGAATATTTAGCATACACAAAGGTCATCATGATGTGTTTGCCAATGTCTTAGTGTACCCTAATAGTTACTTGTTGCTCATTGTCCATCAATAATTCCCATTCAACCAGAGCATCAAAGAACAACCATATTTTACCATTGACATTTGACATTACTGCATCCATACCTAATCTCCTCTGGTATCTCTGAATGTGCCTTGAATTTTGAAAAGGCTCCATTAATGCCACAATGAAGAAACCATGTTCCCTTTTGCATATTGATCACCCTCTGAAAGGCCTGTTGAGTGTTAACAGACCTTATGTTCCAGATTAGGGTTTTAATCATCATTTGATTGTTGAAGCTGACCTCTTGGGCAAAATTCTTTTAGCTTGTAATGGTTCTTTGGTTTGTGTTCTCTTCTTTCCTTTCTTCCCACTCCTTGCAGAAGCTCTTGGTGACAAATCTCCTTCCTTAGCAACAACTTTGAAAATCCCAGCAGTAGACTCATCATCACCCTCATCCTCTATTTGTTGCTGCTCTACCAGTGCGTTGTGAATGTCTACAGGCAGCACATCGTGTGTTATGGTATCATATAGCACCTGGTTGGGAGATTTCAAAGGGACATTATTTGAATTTGCATTGGAAGCCCAGTCCCTGAAGCACAAACCATAGGTACTGTTTCAATTGCATCTGAACCCTTGGTACAAGCTTGTTGATCTCGCACCATACCAGTATCCTTCAATAACTTAGAAGCATTATCTTGAATAACCAAAGACTCCTGGATTCCTAGGAATTGTAGCTCATAAACTAAACCCAAACTAGGGTTTACTGTAGCAGCACTCCCAGGATTTACTTTTTCATTGAGATCACCAGCCTTGCCACCACATGTTTTGAGTTCTGACCTCACTGTATCCTCTAATACCTCTTCCTGATCATCACCATCTTGTTCATCACCTGAAAACTCCACTTGAAAACCTTCAACATTGGCCAAAACCTTAACAGGTCCCCTAGGGTTTACTATTACATTGGCCTGCTTCTTAGCTATAGAATTAAATGCTAATCCTCCAGTTGTTCCGGCTTCTTTTAAAGTTCCTTTATCAGCTCCAGCTGATTGAATTGACTGATGCTTTGTTGACCTCATGCTACCATCAAACCTAGTTTCAAGAATCTTAGGTTTTACTGTAGCATTAGGGTTACATGTGTCTGCTTGTTGCTCCTGCATGTTGTCTTCTTTGCCAATGTTACCTATGGTAATAGTTGTGCCTATTTGTGTCTCCATAACATCAACCTCATCATTCCATAATGGTTTCCCAAAGTTAACCTCAATTTGTTCCTCGTTCTTTTCTGAATCATCATATGTTTGATATGGAATCTCATGGCATGAGTGGTTTACTTTTATCTCTCTAAGCTCTTCCTTACTCATACCAAATCTTCTATGCACCCATTCAATAGTAGATTCCTTCCTATTAATCTCCTCAATCCTTGTATCAGTAGAATTAGGAGGATTTCCTTTAGCCGGATCTTGGTTCCCATTCCTTCTTGGACTGCCTCTCCCAGTTGATGTGGGATTCAACTCTTTTGCCTTAATTGCCTCCTCTTTCTCCTTATTTTCAACATTCAAGACAACCTCTTTTTTAATATGTTTGGCTTCCTCCTCTCCTTTCTTTAATAAACAACATTTTTAATCTGATTCTTGTTAGGATTTGGAGTTGACTTTGTCTTATTCTCCACCTCCGTAGTCGACTGGGCTTCTTTACCATCAGCGGTCATTAGTTTTCCATTATCCTCTTAAAGAATCAAAATAATTCTTTGTAACCACATCATCTTTCTTGTTCTGCCCCTTAACCTTGACAGCTTCCTTATTATTTGTACCATCGATAATATGGCCTCGTTTATCCATTTGATACCTTTTTTTGTCTCCTTTGCATCCACTCCTATTTTGCATTGTTAGGGGGAGGATTTCCTAACACCTTACCACTTGATAGAAATTTTGTATTAGTGGCAGTAGTTCCCACAATCTCCTTTTCTCCTTTCCTTTACTTTGATCCTCAGGGACTTCAGCAAATTTCTTATGTAACTCCGGATGAATTACCCAACAATCCACCTCATTGTGTCCTTGTTTCTTGCAAGTCTTATAATATTTTGGCATATAATAATACTTTATTTTGATCCATTTTGATTCTTCATGCCCAGAATTATCCTCCTCCTCAATAATTTTAATTCTTTGAGGGAACTTAGCCAACGAATTAACTTCAACCTTCACCTTTGCACAACTAGGCCAAATGCCATTTTGAGTGGCTAGGTTGACATGTAAAGGCTTCTCCATAGCACTAGCCAAAGAAAAGACAAACTCTTTACCAAAGAAAAGACAAACTCCTTACCAAAGAAATTAAGAGGAACCTCTGGAAAGCTAATCAACGCAATGGCAATTGGAGTTTCATCATCAGGCTTCCACCATGGGTTCCATTTTGTACATCTCATCTGCCAAAACTCTCCTTGAGCTTTTAAGTAGAATGCAAGCTTCGATAGTAGGTGAACATAATCTTCAATCAATGAGAGCCTAATCAAGACATAATTGTCTTCTATCAGGCCTACTGTGCACGCACCTTTTAGCTCACATTGGATTGGAATCACTTTGCGAAGTTCATTAATAACTGGCTAACCATATGAGAACTTGCCCAGTACTGCCGGATTTAATCCTTGCTATAATGGATTGTTTAACTTCAGACTTCTTCCACTTAATGATTGGTTCACCATGTAAAAGCTCGATAGGTTTTATAGGTATGATAGGTAGGGTTTGCATGTGGGCATTTAAAATCTTTGGTTGCAGTAATTGCGCGTACTTTGGAGATGAATTAGGGTTTCTAAAAGTTCTTTGGGGTAGTGGAGGTGAAGAAGACGACTGACCAACCTCAGGAGGAGGTTGGCCAGTGGCCGGCGAGGCCATGAGAGGAGCTTCGAAGCTGATCGACTCAACATCTCCAAGAAATCGCCAGAGATTCTCTATCTAGGACGCGACAGTGGGTGGTTTTTCATTTTGGGAAATTAGGGCGGCCAGGTGAGGGGGAAATGATTTTAGGGTTAGGTGTTTGGGAGACCGTCTCTAGGGATAATGTTAGGGGAAAGGATATGGGCCGTTGATCTAAGGTCCTGATAATTTAGGGTTTAAACGTTTTTAGTGAGGAATTTTGGTGGCCGTTTGATTTTTGTGATCCAACGGTTATGACTAAATCTGCTGGGTGTTTTAAATTTAAGAGAAAATAGAGACAAAATCGTGGGCCATTGATCTAAGGAACGGGCAGCTTAGATCAGTTGTGCTTCTTTTGTGTGTGCTCAAGGCGAGTGACGTGGTGTGATCTAATTGGCTTAAAGAGAGTGGCATGGATTGCCAAGGTGGATTGGAGGGGTTGTTTGGACTGGGTCAATTCCGAATTGGGCTAAGATTGATTTAAATGGTAGCCACTTTGTGTTTAATTAAGAGATACAATTGTAGCCTTTTAACATTTTAACCCTTTTGAAATTAATTCAAATAAACTTAATTATTTTCCATAAAATGTAGTAAAAATTATAGTTATTACAAATTATTGTAATTATTATTTGTAAAATACTTTGTCTTCTAAATTGTGACACTAATTTCGAATTATTAAAACATGATAATCTAATTAACTAGAAATTAAAGAATAGTTTATTAAATTAGTTATAAAGCCTATATAAAAGCTATTTTAATAATCTTAAAATAGTAAGTATGATATATTTTATACTAATAATACTAAACAATTAATTTCAACACTATTAATACATAATTATTTTGTAAAATATGTATTACTGATTGAAAATATTTTCAAAACATTCATTGCAAATTATTAAGTATAAATAAATTGATTTTAAAAGGGAGGGTCAAAATTGGCCATCAATATCCTCTAGAAATGCAATGTGAATTGCGTGCTCCGGTAAGAAATAATGGACACCGTCACGCCATGAAGTTGAAAAATCTCGCGGATATAGGTAGTCACCACTGGAATGAAATGAACCGGCTTGGTCAACCTTTCCACAATCACCCATACTGCGTCAAATTTCTTCAAAGTCCGCAGAAGCCCAACAACGAAATCCATCGTAACATGCTCCCATTTCTTAAAGAAAAACGCCCAGCCTCTGATGTCCATACTTCACCTGCTGATAATTTAGGCACCGAGCCACATACTCCATTATGTCTTTCTTCATTCTCCTCCACCAATAGTGTTGCCTGAAATCCTGATACATCATAGCGGCACCTGGATGGATGGAGTATCGCAAACTGTGGCCTCCTCAAGATCAACTCACGTAACCCATCTACATTGGGCACACATAACTAGCCCTCCATTTGCAACACACTGTCATCTCCGATAGAAACCTCCTTGGCATCCCTCTGCTGTACCGTGTCCTTAAGGACAATCAAATGGGGGTCATCGTACTAACGCTCTTTGATGCGCTCATATAGAGAAGATCGAGAAACCACACAAGCAAGAAACTGAGTGGGCTCCAAAACATCTAATCTAACAAACTGATTAGCCAAGGCCTGAACATCCATGGCTAGTGGTCTATCTGCTGCCGGTAGATATGCCAAACTTCCCAAACTCTCCGCCTTTCCACTCAATGCATTGGCCACCACGTTAGCCTTCTCGGGATCATATAGAATAGTGATATCATAGTCTTTAAGAAACTCTAACCATCTCCGCTGCCGCGAATTAAAATCTTTCTGCTTGAACAGATGATGGAGACTCCGGTGGTCGGTATAGACCTCACATGGAACATCGTACAAGTAGTTCCTCCAAATCTTCAAGGCATGAACAATAGCTGCCAATTCCAAGTCGTGCACCAGATAATTCTTCTCATAGACCTTTAACTACCACGACGCATAGGCAATCACCCTACCATTTTGGATCAACACCGCGCCGATCCAAATGTGCGACGTATCACAATATACAATGTAAGACCCCAAACCCGTAGGTAAT
This sequence comes from Nicotiana obtusifolia, assembly GCA_002018475.1. NCBI lineage: Eukaryota > Viridiplantae > Streptophyta > Magnoliopsida > Solanales > Solanaceae > Nicotiana > Nicotiana obtusifolia. The sequence goes on from MCJB01002191.1 coordinate 49,802, forward strand.
ACCAACACCAGAGCTATAGTCACAGCAATCTTCAGCTTTTGAGAGCTCACCTCACACTCCTCGGATCATTTGAAAGTAGCACCCTTCTGGGTCAATCTGATCATGTGTGCTGCAATGGATGAGAAACCCTCTACAAAATGGCGATAATACCCAGCCAAATCAAGGAAACTCTGAATCTCAGTAGTTAAAGACGATTTGGGCCAATTTTGGACTGCTTCAATCTTCTTCGGATCTACCTTGATCCCCTCACTCGATATCACATGACCCAAAAATGCCACCGAATAGAGCCAGAATTCACACTTTGAGAATTTTGCATACAATTCCTCCTTCAAGGTCTAGAGCGCGAACCTTAGATGCTGCTCATGATCCTCCCCACTACGGGAGTATACCAAGATTTCGTCAATAAATACAATGACGAAAGAACAAGATATGGCTGGAATACACTGTTCATCAGGTGCATGAATGCTACTAGGGCATTAGTCAGCCCAAATGACATCACAAGAAACTTTTAGTGACCATACCGACTCTTAAAAGAAGTCTTCGGAATATCCGGATCCCGAATCTTCAGCTGATGATACCCTGACCGAATCAAACTTTGAGAATACTCTAGAACCCTATAACTGGTCAAATAGGTCATCAATGCGCGGCAATGGGTACATGTTCTTCACTGTAACCTTATTCAGCTATCGATAATCAATACACATCCGCATATAACCATCCTTCTTCTTTAAAAACAGAACTGGGGCACCCAAGGTGACACACTAGGCTAGATGAAACCCTTATCAAAAAGAAACTCTTGCAGTTGTTCCTTTAAATCTTTTTGCTCCACTGGTGCCATATGATATGGTGGGATAAAAATAGGCTGAGTTCCCGGCAATAAGTCAATACCAAAATCGATATCTTTATCGGGCGGCATGGCCGAAAGATCTGCTGGAAATACATCTGGGAAGTCTCTCACTACCGGAATTGACTCAACGATAGGAGTATTTGCACTAACATCTCTCACAAAGGCTAGATATGCATCACACCCCTTCTCAGCCATTCGTTGAGCCTTTGCAAAGGACACAACCTTGCTAAGAATATAGTCCAATGTACCCCTCCACTCTAACCGCGGCAAACATGGCATAGCCAGTGTTGCAATCTTGGCGTGACAATCCAGAATAGCATGATAGGGAGACAACCAGTCCATTCCCAAGATCACATCAAATTCTACCATATTGAGTAGCAATAGATCAACTCTGGTCTCAAAATCACCAATAATAACAAAACGACCGATACACACGATCCACAATAATAGAATCTCCCACAAACGTGGACACATATAGAGGAGAACTCAAAGAATTACAAGATATATCCAAATACGGAGCAAAATATGATGACACGTATGAATAAGTGAATCCCAGATCAAATAAGACTAATGCATCTCTATGAAAAATCAGAACCATACCTGTGATGACTGTGTCTGATGCGACTGCCTCCCTGCCACCGGGAAAAGCATAGAATCTGGCTTGGCCTCCCTTTCTAGGGCGACCTCTACCTGACTGACCTCCACCCATGGCTGGATGTGCAGGTGGAGTGGCAACTGGAGAAGCAAATATGGCCTGTGAAGTCTGTGGACCAGGTGGAATCCATGGAGCCTGAGTACTATAAAGGTGCACCCCTCCTGAGTCTGGGGCAGTCCCTCACCATATGTCTGGTATAGCCACACTCAAACCAAGCTCTCGATGGGCATGGCTGCTGAAGCTGACTGTGGCATAGTTGGCTAGACTGACCGCTGAAGGCACCCTTTGCAGAAGTTGCACTAGATAATGGTTGAGCAAAATGGGCAACCTAGGACCTCGGAATAGCCGGAGCACCACTAGAAGCTGGAAGTGCTGAATGAACTGGAAGGCTCACATAGCCTCTGGCATGACAGGCTGCAGCTGGGGCGCGACCACCACTATATCTTCCAGAATCTCGAGCCTCTTGGCCTCCTTGTCCTCTCTCTCATAGCCCTGCATACCCTCCAACCTACGTGTGATCTCTACCACCTGCTAGTACGGAATATCTGTGTCCTAACTCTCGAGCCATACTAAATCTAATACAATAGTTGAGCCCTTTGATGAATCTGCAGACTCGCTCTCTGACTGTAATAACCAAGGTAGGTGCATGTCTGGATAACTCACTAAATCTGATGGCATACTCTGACGCAATCATAGTACCCTAGCGTAGGTGCTCAAACTCCATGCGCCATGCAAACCAAAGGGTTTGGGGAATAAACTCTCTCAAGAACATCTCGGAAAACTAAGTCCATGTGAGCGAAACTGCATCGGCTGCGCTACTCTTCTCGTAAGCCCGCCACCCACTGATATACGTTGTTCTTGATAGCAGGAATGTAGTAAAAGCAACTTCGCTCGTCTCCACAATACCCATGGTGCGGAGAATATGATGGTGCGCAGGATGATACTTCTTGAACCTCTCAAATCTAAGCCGCTCCTCCTCAGATGCCAATGCCCTAACCTCAGGCTAAACCGGAACAACAGGCTGCGCTGGCATAACTTCCGGAGCCTGATCAACATGGACCTGCTACTCTGAGTACGGGATGCAGGAGTCTGAGCTCCTCCCCAGCCTGAGATGTAGCTGGAGTTAGTGGAATCAACCCCACCAGAGCTAGAGTACAGAACATGCTCAAGAACTATGCTAGGTCTCTTGAAGTGCAGGGGTGACAATAGGCGCCTTGTGCCCCTCCTCATCCTCTTCCCCGGCCCCGGCCCCAACCTCTCGCTGCTCTAGTGGAGGGGGGGGAGTGTCTGATTGTCGGATTTAGCAGTGCCTGTCCTCACCATCTGTGAGGGAACAGAAAGACAAAGATCAGAATTTGAAGCCAATAGATTCGCATGATAAGGAATCAAAGAAGTGGAATTTTTCTAACAGTTCCGTAGCCTGTATGAATAGGTACAGATGTCTCCGTACCGATCCATAAGACTCTACTAAACCTGCTCGTGACTCGTAACACCTATGAACCTAGAGCTCTGATACCAACTAGTCACGACCCCAATTTCCCACCTTAAGATGTCGTGAGGGCACCTGGTCTCTAAGACTAGGTAAGCCTAACATGTGTTGAGAAACAACATAAATGATAATAAAACTTCAAATTAGACTATCTAAACTATCATAATAGAACTCAATAGTATAGCGGACTGCAACTCCCTAAAATCTGGTGGAACAGAGTCATAAGCTCTACAAGAATGTACTAGTAGTCTTGTAAAACAACACTATTTTGGAACAAGAAATAAGCTGTAGAATGTCTAAAAACAAATGGTGACTCCGAGGCCTTCGGACGTTGAGAAGGTATACCTTGAAGTCTCTAAAAGGAGCTAGTCAATCAATCTCTAGCGTCTAGCATGGGCAGACGTACCTGGATTTGCACAAAAATATGCAGAAGCGTAGTATGAGTACACCACAATGATACCCAATAAGTATCGAGCCTAACCTCGGTAGAGTAGTGACGAGGCCAGGTCAGACACCTACTAGGACATGATAAATAGAATAAAAATATAATAATGAGAAGTAATGGAAAGCAGAAAAATGAATGATAACGAAGCAATTTAATAGGTAAACTAATGACAGAATTGTAAGCAGAAGGAACACAAGAAGAATAAAAGCAACAGTAACTCTTTTCAACATGAAGTACACAACAAGAAACACAATCGAGGTACCGCCTTGTATTCACATTTATTTCAATCATAATTTTTTCTTATATCACCACGGGAGCCTTACATTTAGTTTTGAAGATCATTTTCCCAAAAATAGCTACTCGCATTATAGCCCACCTTATCACACGGCGTGGCTTTAAGTATTTATCCTACTAGCAACACGTGTATCAAGCCCACCTTATCTCACCGCATGCATTTGAGCCCCTAGTCGTATACCACCGCATGCGTATCAGTATCACAACACAATCACAACTCGCACCACAAGTGCCCATATGCCACAACATGCTACAAAGTCAACAATACTAATGTTTCCACAACAAATATCCCATGGCTCAACCACAATGTGTACAAGAATCTCAACAATAACAAAATAAAAGTGAATTGCTCAACAAGAAAGATATTTCAACAATTAACAACTTCACCTTAATGTGATAACGACTTTTACAACTTCAACACCAATAACTCAACAAGAAGATATTCCATGAAATAACAACTTCAAGTAAAGTAATTCAATAATTAAAGAAGTAACAAGACAATACGGAAGACAATAACTTCAACTAAAGTATATAAGAGCAAAATAACAAGTAAGAGGTAGAACAAGTATTAACAATGTCAAATAAAGCATGTAAGGGTGGATTAACACATGTAAGAGTAGATTAACAATGATAAATATACATGTTATGACAATTCAATTAAAGGCACGAAAAGAGTCTAGATAACCTAAACCGGTCAATTACCATATATAGCCCCTGTACCCACTCGTTACCTTGCCTACACAGCTTTCACATAACATAAATAGTACAATCGACCCAAATGCTAAGGGGTAGTTCTCCCAAACAAAGTTAGACAAGATACTTACCTCACCTAGTCCAACTCAACCCTCGGAAATAGCTTTTCCCCTAAAATTCGCCTCTACACGGCTCAAATCTAACCAAAAGTGACTTAATATCATCAGCCAATGCAAGGGAAAATAATTACAATAGATAAAGCTTTGATCTTGACAATATTCCAAAAAGTCAACAAAAGTCAACCCTGGGTTCGTCCGGTCAAAATTCAGGTCCAAGGGTAGATTCCGATTACCCATAATCCCACGAGTCCATATATGTGTTTTGTTTCAAAATACGAGTCCAAATCGACTCTCAAAACTCAAATTCTCATTGTTCAAAACTTAGGCAAAATTTCTCAAATTTTCACTTTGATTCACATAAATTTGATGTTAAATCTAAGACAAAATCATGAAATATAGCTAAAAATTGATTAGAATCACTTACCCTATATTTGTAGGTGAAAAATCCCCTCTCCATATCGCCTCCTATGAGTCTAGGGTTCTAAAATGTGAGAAATGAGAAGAAATCCCGACTTTTCAGCCTTTATGTCCAGCTACAGATGTCGCATTTGAACCACAGGGTTCGCATTTGCGAACTCTCGTGTCCGAATTCTATCAAATCAACTCCAAATGTAAAATTTTCGGCTAGAATCGCATGAATTTTTGAGTAAAGGCCAAACGCATGAATTTCAAAGTAAAGTTCAAAACATCTAGAATTGCAACCACGCGTCCGAATTCTATCAAATCAATTCCAAATGTCATTGATACGCTCAAATTACACTTTAATAAATAGTGTAAGGAGGTCGATGTCAAATATAATAACCCAACAAGGTTGGGGTCGAATCCCATAGGGAATAGGTGTGCAAAGGTTACTTGATTAGTGTGTTACTCGACTAAAGTCGTAATTCTATCCAATTAACCGTAACAAGAGTATGTATTAATGGTAACAAGAGTATGAATTGAGTTTGGTTTTAGGTGATGGCTAATTGAAATATTGAGAATGTAGATAATTTGATTAAAAAAACCAAGGTTATGTCCCCATTAATGAAGTGTAATGCTACCGGTGTTAATATGGTATATTTCTAATGGAAGGTCCTTTTGATATGCAAATGATGTCTAAATGACTACCCAATATTTTCCAATAGTTAGGTAGTATTTTCTCTTTATGATTTTTTCAAATATAAAAGAGTTGCAATTAAGAACAATCAATTTATGCCAAATAAAACCCACTTATTCCTAAGCGATTTTATTAAACAAGGTTTAAAGCCTTGAGTCTTTGGTATTTACTTCTACCAAATTCTACCCCACTTTCCCAAGCAAAACAAGAATTTAATAGCACTTGTTAGTGTTTGCAACCATCAACAATAAATGAAGAATGAGAAGTAAATAAATATCAACCAACCATTATATATATATTCAATGTTAAACACCCATTAACATAACACCCATTTAGGGTCCACAACCTTGGTATTTAAAGTTAGCTACTCATACTAAAATACAAAAATAAGAGAATATTAAATGCCATAAAACTTACAAAGTGAAAGATTCTTGACCCAAAAGCTTCCAAAAGAGGAGAATGTTAATGCCTTGTATTGTAGCTTTAAAGTCACACAAGATTGAGCCCACAAAACTCTAATAAATCTATTTATAGAGGGCCAAAAATCGGACAAAATTGCCCTTTCAGGTTGAATACGCGACCGCATTTCTGTCGCATAACAGACATGCGGTCCACATTTTTGACATGGCCATCGCCGATTGTAACCCTAGTTTCACCTTTACCGCATTCATGGTTTGTGGTCCGCATTGTAGAAATGCGACCGCATCTTGCATCGCATTTTCTTCCTTCAGTAGACTTCATGTTTAGTTTGCGGTTACTTTTGCGGCTCGCAAACAGGTTATGTGATCGCAGATGAGACCGCATTTTTGACGTTGAACTTTGCCCAGAAATCTTTTTTGATCTGCGATCTCGGTGTGAAACATGCGGCTCACATGTGGGTTTTGCGACAGCATATCCACATTTGCGATGCCTTTTTGCTCTTTTCTTGTTATTTTGTGGCTTTTTGAACTCTTTTCCATGCTCTTAGGTCCTTACCCCTCATACACAGCAAAAAATACTAAAATTACATAAGTACAAAGGGAAATTGCATTTACAACAAGCTAAAATCTAAGCAATTAGTATCAAATGTGCCGAAATTCTTCGGCACATCAACACCCCCCAACTTAAACTCTTGCTTGTCCTCAAGCAACTAAGATGACACTATCCTATTCTGGACTCCATCTACAAGACATCAAACAATAATGACCTTGGACGGTGTTTGTTGTTAGTATTTCAAGCATGCCTCTTGTAGTGCTTTACCCTTCCTGAACCATCGATATATACAAGGAAAACTAATCAACTTGTGAACTTTGAGCCTCAGACAACGTGAAAAATGCTACCCTCAGCTGAGTGCACTTGCGTTTGACTCAAAAACTCAAATTTTGTTCAACCTCACAGTTTATGTGCCCTCACTAGAAAGAAAGTCCCAAGATCACAATATTTACAATGACAACAAAAAGGGACGAATTCACAAATACACTCACTCTTAGAAAAGAGTTTCAAGTGTTACAATATACCATACCATAGGCTTGCCCTTATTTTAATTCGTCGCTTAATTCTAAGAACGCTCGGTTGGAGATCCCATAAGGACTTTTTAGGCTTGTAATGTAGGTTTAGGGAAGGGTCGGATAAGCATTTAGATACAAGTGACTACACCCTCCTTGAACACTAATCACATTTTCTTTTTTTTTTTGCACTTTGTTTCTTTTCAAACCCCATAACCACATTGGCATCTAGTTCCCAATATAGAACCACCTTAAATATCTCTCTAATTTTCTTCAAGGCTCCATAATTTTATATATATACATACATATATATATATACACACACACACACACACATTTTTGTTTTGGAGCTTGAATAATTTCATATGAACACTTTTGTACAACCTTACCCATTTTCACTTTGACACAATACCCCCAACTTAGGCTTTTAGCCTCATTCTCAATGTTCAAGGAGCAACGGGTTCAAAAGAGGGAATTATTTTACAAAAGGGAAAGGTTAGAAAAGGTTAAAGGCTCGAATAGGGCACTAGTGATATTATTTATGCAATGGTAAGCTTGAAAGGCTAAAGAGGTTTTGCAAATAAAACAAAGAATGCCTAAGATCATCCCTCCAACCAAGTGTAATTATTATAAGCATCGAAAAACCAACGGGGCGAGTTCTAGATGACAGAAGCAAACACAAGAATTATCTACACAAAGAACTCACACACATGGCACATGAATTGTTTGGTTCACATAGTTTAAAGCCCTTGAGTCAACATTTGGAAACTCAAAGCTTTCATCACATATACATGCATAACTCTAGGTAGATGTAGAGTCACAGAGCGAGCCTCAAGTTCACACAGTTGATCTCTTTTTCTTTTTTCTTTTTTTTTCTTTTTTGTGGAAGGGTATAGGCTATGTACAGACACACATGCTTGATACTAGACAATTACAACAACCCGGTCAACATGTTTCATTCTGCTGTCCTGATTCTACTATTACACCCTTGGAAAAGAATCCGGCAAAGAAAAAACAAGGGGAATTCATTGCTAATTACTAAAGATGGACAACTATCTACTAGTTTTTGTTGGTTTTTCTTTATATATATATATATATATATATATGCACAAGGATAAACAAAATACATATGAGTACATAAGTTTGTTTATAACATAAAGGCATGAATATGTACAACAGTTGCTAATGTCACAAAAGTATTCAAAAGTATAGACATTAATATTATTTTTCAAAAGTATAGACAAGGCTACCACCCCCAACAAAAAGCATGGATTGTCCCTAGTGCATATGAACATAGAGTAGAGTTGAAGGGGCTCCTTGAGGCGCACTAAGCGCTATGGGAGTCGGTAGCCGGCTGAGTGATGGTGAGGTCACCCTCTGATGCTGAAGCTGAGACCGAAGAGAGCTCGGCCTGAGGAGTGACCTCCACTGATGGAGGAGGGATCTATGGCTGGTCCGGAACTGGAGCTGGGGCCTGTGAGCTGTTAGCCTCACCTGCTGATGGCTGAGTGGCCGATGGGTCGGCAGGGGCGGCCAAATCTGCTAGCGAGTGTTCTATCGCCCTCTGAATGTCTGCTTTCTCCTTATCTTCCACTGTAGGAGTAGCAATCTACTTGCCCTTCTCCTGAGGGCCATCATCCTCCGAGGACCATGAATCCTCCTCATCCTCCCCCTCGGCTGCCTCCTCGCCCTCGGACTCTGAAGAATGTCCGGAAGTCTCCTCGCCATGAATATCGATACATACAGGAGGAGCTGGAGGTTGGGAATCCCCGGCAGTCTGAGGTGCAATGTCTGTCATCAGAGTCGTGAAATTGAGACCCATGTTTGGTGCTGCGGTGTCTGCTCCCTGCTTACCATCCTTGGGCAGGAGGGATGATAGATCGAACTCCAAAGTCTGCATCATATGGAGCTCGGTCTTCATAGAAGCGTCGAGATGGCTGGCAGTGCAGAAGAAGGCTGAACAGTGGTGGACTGAGAGGAAGGCTCAAAAGTAGAAGTGGATGCCACTGGAACCTGAGGAGTCACAGGAGTCGGAAGGCTCTACATCAATTGGATCCTGAATTTGAATCTCTAATGGGGCAACAACATCACTAATACGTGTGATATCAATGTCCCTCGTCTCCTTCCTGGTCTTTTCAGAGTGTTGCATGAGAGGGACCTTCATAGCTTTATAGAGGGCTGTGATCAAGCAAGGAAATGGAAGTCTGCTTTGCCCGGATCCCGATCTCTTGGAAGATCAGAGTTCCCACATCAATCTTGATGCCCGCCATGATACATGCAATAAGGAGAGCCTTCTCAAAGCCTATGTCAGTCTCGTTCCAGGACAGTATCAATCGAGAGGTAACAAAGCTGAGCCAGAATCGACCCTCTCTTGTGAGATCTTCTTGTATATCTTATGCCCAGGGTTGATCCAAGCAGGGGGTACCCTTTGCTATCACCGAAGCAATCCAACCACGCTCATTCTCCCTATTTGCATATTTGGCATCGTACTCAGCTCTGCCTGTTCTCCAGCCAGGGAAATACAACTCATTAATGACATCACTGTTGCAAAACACACTCTTCCCCCAAACAAGTACAGTGCCAGTAAAAATTCTGTTGCGTTTGTGGTGCGCAGTCCTGGAGGCTCCATATGATGCATAGAATTCACGGACAAGGGACTCATTATACTCAGTAGGGGCCTCAGTAAAGCATTCCCATATTCTTGCTTTTATATTCTCCATGATGTGGGGTACTGTTCTTGTAGCACGTTCAAGCTCAATTGCTTCTCGCCCAGGATTTTTCGTTTGGTGAGTCCTTCTCTGTACAGTTCCCTGGATACCTCAACCCCAAATTGGAGGTGAAAGTCGTCTCCGTGTTTCATTCTTGCCTCGGCTTGTAGATTGACTGAGGGCAAGAGTTCCTCCTCATCAGACTGGGAGGGGCGTGGCACATTGGATTCCGTCCGTGATCGTTTTGCCTGCGATGTGTGACGACTGGAAGATGCCCTTTTCTGGGCAGAGGCTGCATGCTTTTGGGGAGCCATATCTATTCAAAGGTGAAATGTGAGCGACATTGTAATCAACAGTGAAAGGAAAATAGAAGAATTCAAAGAAAAAGTCAAAAAATGCGACATGTTTTGCGGTCGCATAACCACTATGCGGACCGCAAACTTGTCGCAATCTTGATTGTGCACTACTGGATCTCAGTCTGCGATAGCATAACCAGTATGCGGAGAACTGATTTGTGCATAACACAAAACAAAATAACAAAATGCGATCGCAAACTCCACCGCGAAGTGGGAAATGCGATCGCAAAACAACCGCAGATAGCAAGGTTTTAAATGGGTGGTCTGTTTTAGTTTGCAGTGACTTTGAGGTCCGCATATTAATTATGCGATCGCAAATGTCACAGCAATTCATTATCATCCTCAGAAGACTAGGGTTTGATTATGCGGCCAAAATGCGGACCACATTCTGATTTTGCGGGCTGCAAATGCCTTCGTTCTCACGATTCAATTCATCCTCAACAATGGCGGTCCTATTTCTCTCTACCCAGCACCCCAGATATGTTTTCTACCCAGAAACGGCCACGATATGTACAAACAACTACGACAAACAACACAACTAAAATGCAGAACGAAAATAAAGAAGATCACAGAAAAGATAGAAGTGAACTTGAAAATGAAAAATTAGGGCAGGGACACATACCAGTGAAGAGGAGTATGAGCACTATGGAGATTATGAATGGGTATTCGTCCTTTGTAAGATTCGATCACTAGCCGTTTTTGCCTCTTTTTTTTTTCGATCTCTGTTTGCCTCTCTTTTCTGTTCGTTCTTTCTTTTCTCTCTTTTTTTGTTTTGTTTTGTTTTGTTTTGAATGAGTGAGATATGAGGGAATGTGATGACGTACCTGACACCTTGCGATGGGAAAGTCTCCGCATAACACACTATGCGACCGCATAATTGTTATGCGGCGGGTTCATTTGACTTGCTGAAGGGGTAACAATGCAAAGCAAAATGCGATCGCATAATTGAAATGCGGTCCGCAAAGTGCATCACCTTGTCACATTCTGATCAACGATTTTAGCCAAACTTACTGTTTTAGTTTGTGACCAAAATGCGGTCCGCATAGTGAAAATGCGACCGCATCTTTGCAGCAAACTTCACACAGTGGTTTTTCTTCCCTTTTTTTATGCATTCCTTCCCAGTGTTGTGATCTTTTGAATCCCCTGCACTCTAACACACACTTTAAATTGCTCAAGTAAATCTATCTATCAAAAATTAAAAGTTTAAAGAACAAAAAAGGTGTTACCACACATGGGTTGCCTCCCATGAAGCGCTCGATTTAACGTCGCGGTACGACGAAGTTGGTGTTTCTTTGGAGTCACTCAATGGTTGGGCACAGACCATCTTTGAGAGCCAGCTGCTCCACCAAATGTTTTTCGCCATCTGTGCCCAAGTAGTGTTTGATTCGTTGACCATTTACTTTGAATGTCCGGAGCCTATCTTCCGATGCTAGTTCCACAGCTCCAAAAGAAGAGACATTGACCACTTTTAATGGACCGGACCATTTTGATTTGAGCTTGCCCAGAAACAATTTGAGCCTTGAGTTAAAGAGCAATACCAAGTCACCCGACTTGAACTCTCTTTTCAAGATTTTCTTGTCATGGACAAACTTTATCCTTTCTTTGTACACAATTGCACTTTCATAAGCATGGAAACGGAATTCCTCCATTTCATTGAGTTGTGTTAACCTCAACCTTAGGGCATCATCAAAGACATTGTTCTGCTTATGCATTGCACACACACCCAAGAAGTTTCTAAGATGTTGTGTTGGATCATCATCAGTGGAATTCCTGAAAAACCCCTCCGCTTTGAGCATAAGGATTAAACCGTGTTCCACCTTGAAAGTTGCAGCGCCGACGGCTGGAGGTACAATAGCATTTGTATCCTCAATGTACTCTTCGATATCCGCAAAAGGATGTTCTTCCATTTCTGCCTCCAGGTCTTCACCATATTCGGACATGTTTTCCTATCAACACTAAGCAAAACAAGAAAAATGTGATAGAATAGAATAAGACATACAGTAAAGCACACACTAATTAGTAATTTCAAAACCGTATTCCCCGGCAACGACGCCAAAATTTGATACGCTCAAATTACACTTTAATAAATAGTGTAAGGCGGTCGATGTCAAATATAATAACCCAACAAGGTTGGGGTCGAATCCCACAGGGAATAGGTGTGAAAAGGTTACTTGATTAGTATGTTACTCGATTAAAGTCGTAATTCTATCCAATTAACCGTAACAAGAGTATGTATTAATGGTAACAAGAGTATGAATTAAGTTTGGTTTTGGGTGATGGCTAATTGAAATATTGAGAATGTAGATAATTTGATTAAAGAAACCAAGGTTATGTCCCCATTAATGAAGTGTAATGCTACCAGTGTTAATATGATATATTTCTAATGGAAGGTCCTTTTGATATGCAAATGATGTTTAAATGACTACCTAATATTTTTCAATAGTTTGGTAGTATTTCATCTTTATGATTTTTCCAAATATAAAAGAGTTGCAATTAAGAACAATCAATTTATGCCAAATAAAACCCACTTATTCCTAAGCGATTTTATTAAACAAGGTTTAAAGCCTTGAGTCTTTGGTATTTACTTCTACCAAATTCTACCCCACTTTCCCAAGCAAAACAAGAATTTAATAGCACTTGTTAGTGTTTGCAACCATCAACAATAAATGAAGAATGAGAAGTAAATAAATATCAACCAACCATTATATATATATTCAATGTTAAACACCCATTAACATAACACCCATTTAGGGTCCACAACCTTGGTATTTAAAGTTAGCTACTCATACTAAAATACAAAAATAAGAGAATATTAAATGCCATAAAGCTTACAAAGTGAAAGATTCTTGACCCAAAAGCTTCCAAAAGAGGAGAATGTTAATGCCTTGTATTGTAGCTTTAAAGTCACACAAGATTGAGCCCACAAAACTCTAATAAATCTATTTATAGAGGGCCAAAAATCGGACAAAACTGCTCTTTCAGGTTGAATATGCGACCGCATTTCTATCGCATAACATACATGCGGTCCGCATTTTTGACGTGGCCATCGCAGATTGTAACCCTAGTTTCGCCTTCACCGCATTCATAGTTTGCGGTCCGCATTGTAGAAATGCGACCGCATCTTGCATCGCATTTTCTTCCTTCAGTAGACTTCATATTTAGTTTGCAGTTACTTCTGCGGCTCGCAAATAGGTTATGCGATCGCAGATGAGACCGCATTTTTGACGTTGAACTTTGCCCAGAAATCTGTTTTGATCTGCGATCTCGGTGTGAAACATGCGGTTCGCATGTGGGTTTTGCGACAACATATCCACATTTGCGATGCCTTTTTGCTCTTTTCTTGTCTTTTTGTGGCTATTTGAACTCTTTTCCATGCTCTTAGGTCCTTACGCCTTATACACTACAAAAAACACTAAAATTACATAAATACAAAGGGAAATTGCATTTAAAACAAGCTAAAATCTAAGCAATTAGTATCAAATGTGCCGAAATTCTCCGGCACATCAGTCATCAAATTTTGTAGATACATTCTAAATAGTCATAATTGACTTATTCCAAGTCGCAAAATAAAATTTCGAACCCGATAGCCAAAAGTCAACCTAATTTCAAACTTCTAACCCTCAACTTGCTAATTTTCGGCAAAATAACACAAATCAACCTACGGACCCCGAATACGATTCCGGCTATACGCCCAAGTCCAAAATAATGTTACGAAGCTATCGGAGACATCAAAATCCCGTTCCAGGATCGTATTCACTAAAGTCAAAATTTGGTCAATATTTTTAACTTAAGCTTCTTAGCCAAGAACCAACGGGTCTAAATCAACCAGAAATCTTCTCGGAAGGAAATGAATCGACCCCGTAAGTCATAAAACCACAAATGCACATGTGTAAAGCATCAAAAGGGTAAGCGGGACGCAAATACAAAAAATGACCTGTCGGGTCGTTACAAGAATACTTAGGCAAAAATACAGGAGACGTAGCAAGAAGGATATAACTCTAGGCCTCCTTAACCTTTTCTCTAGCTTCATCACCATTAGTTAATAATATTACTACTTTCTAGTATTTCTTATTTAATTAGTTAGAAATAAAATCTAAATCTTTATAATTTAAAAAATTGTTCAAACTTTTCTCTTAGTGGTAAGAACAGTTGTAGTTAAACCTTAGTTCCCTGTTGGATTCAACTCCTGACTCTTAAAACATATTATATTTACAGCGTCCTTTTTTGGAATAGAGTTGAGCATGATCAATGTCCTCCATGAATTTATTGATCTTCCTTAATTACATGGCAGTCCTTAACCTTACAGATTTTCCTTAAGTTGCTCAATCTTTCCTTAATTATGGTGAAATAGAACACATTATGTAATTGATGCAACAATTATCAAGTAAAGCAATTAGCATATGTCTATCCTAATTGCGAATCTATTTTTCGATGCTCGGATTCAAGAAATGCATTTCGTACTAACGTTTACCTAGCCCTTATTGCCTCAAAATGATGTTTCACCCCTTTAAAAACGAGTTTATGGGGTATTTATAAGGTAGGGTATAGTCTAGCACAGAGTAACCAAGTCCCAAATTGAAGAGGAGAAGAAATCGACTCGAAAAGTTGCCGGCGCGAGGCGCCGTCTGAGGTGTCAAAGTTTAATTTCCTAGTGTCGTGAGAGGTGCCAAAGTTGGCACCCTGGACAATGCCAGGTGCAATCCTGGCAGTGAATGTTCAAAGCCTTGCTGGACAATGCCAGGTGCAATCCTGGCAGTGAATGTTCAAAGCCTTGCAGTGTTCTGGATAGTGAATTTTTAGTGCTTGCATCATCATTCCTTTCTTGCTCTATTTCATCATTGTTTATGCCTTTTTTCACAATTGTTTTTTTATTTCAAGCTCAAATATTGCTATACACAAAATCAACTCAATCAATCTAAAATGTCACACAAATTATCGTTAATATCTCAAAATTTAAGGCTAGTAATGTCATAAAATATAGAATTATAGCCAAACATCATTATGCAAGGCAACTGGCTCATTATGCGGCTACGCTTTGATTACTTAATTAAGAATTTGGGGAACATTGATTTCAATATGATTAGCAAACCAACCATCGAAAATTAGGAAGAAATTCATAAAGCCAAAGGGAAACCCCCAAGCTAATAAAAATCAGGCTTAACTTCGAACTTATTGGAAGATGACTCGAATGTAGCATTATAAATATCTATACCCAAGGTAATTAGTAAAATTATCACTATAAATCAAGCCAATGTAAGAATGTGCAATAATTCTTATTTTGATCACAAAGAATAAGAAGGTATTCACAAAGTAAAGAACAACTATCTTCACCGCATCATCATCAGATTTCTATTTTTTCTTCATAAAATAGTATTCTAGTTGGCTCCATGTCATATATTTCCCTCCAAAACGCTTTTTAATTAATCTATTGCTTGTTCTCTCTATCTTTATATCATTCTTACATTTCAACTTAGTACTAATTGCAAACTCACCCAAACCAAAATGCAGCCTAGAATCGCCTACTAAAAAACACATCTCATCTTTTACCTCACGATATACTTTCCTAGTCAGTAAATGGTGAATTACTCAGATTAGGACAATGACTAGTGGCAGATCCAAAAAGTAACTAAAGCATATTTTCTAAATATGCCACTTCTTTGATAACTTCTATTTCAACCGACAAATGATACTACAGTTGGTATCCCAGTCTATGTTTAATTTGTAATCTATGTCCATCAACAAAAGAAAATCCCAACAATGCAAAACATATTCATATATTAAAGTATTTCAAAATTGAATCAATTTAGATGCAGTTAAAGCCAAAAAAGTTTCCCAGTACTATGTGTACTAATATGGTATATAAGTATATCAGTAGGATATATATTTGTACTGGGTTATTACTGCAACTATGTATGAAAACACCGTTGTTATAAAACACAAATGCATAAAAATAAAATTGAAGAGAGAAAAAAATTTAGTTATATACTAAAGTATTTAAAAAATGAAATCCAATTTAGTGCAGTTAAACAACAAAAACAATTCATGATATCATATGATACCAATAATGTCTCAACCCGAAATCCCACCAAAGGTCGTAATGGTGCCTAACCCGCTCGTTAGGCAAGCCAACATAATACTAATCATAATATTAAAGCAGATTAATTAATATTAATAAAATACTCAATACAATAAGGAAACAGAATAATCTCAAGTTCGCTAACATAGATAAACTATCCAAGGCAGGGTCTAAACGCGACCACAACTGTCGATACTGCCCAAAACTCGGATGTCACAATCATCACAAGCATCTAACAAGAGTATGAAAAATCATCTGAATAAACTGTCTATTTGAATAAAGTAGATAGACAAAGACAAAAGTAGGGAAGTGACTCTATGTGCTGCGTATCGATCAAGTAGAGCAGCTCACAACAAAGATTTCACAAAAGCTCCTACTGACCTGGATGAAAGCCACTTACACCAGCCTCAGAACCTGCACAAAATGTATAGAGGTGTAATATGAGTCAAACTAGAGCACCCAATGAGTCAAGTCTAGCCTCGAAGAAGTAGTAGCGAGGGGTCGACTCCGACACTCACTAACAGTCAATAAACGGATGAGAGAATAATCCAACAAAAAACTAGACATGATAACATCAACAAGTATAAAGCTCAAAATACAGCTCATATGAAATTTAAGCATGTTTTTCAATTAACAGAAATTAAATAAGATAATTGCATCCCAATCTCTGAATGAAACATGATACCAATCAAAAATACCTTCATTAATTCATAGCATGAGGCTAAGTAAATATACATATACATGCTCAGGATCCCTTTCTCAATAACTCACAACACAATTCTATGTGCCTGACACAGGCCATGTGTCCAACAAACACCAAAAGAACACCGGTGCCTACGCTCACAGGGCCGAAGGTAACATAGGTAAAATCACCTGACTCTGAAGGGACAAATTCATAATCCAAGCGTCGAGCATTTTCTTATTTAATGATCATCAATCAATCGTTACGATGCGCGACCTGATCCAAATCATAGCATCATCAACCCAATAATCAGTACTAATATCTGGCCATGATCCCGTAGTGCCAAATTCCTCAACTTTCCTCAATAACCACTTTTTCACTCATGCATATGTGAAGGAAAATAATATAATAGCAGGGCACAAGACATGATAATAAGAATGCAGATAAAAGCTTAAAGAGCTAAGCGATGGTTATGAAAAATCATGTAACTCAATCTATTACAATGGTTCAGTAAGCTATTTAACATGTTGTAGCTTAATCACATTATTATCATGAGCTGACCATTGAAACCATCCAAATGGAGCAAATAAGGCAAGTATATGACTGTGAATATATAATAAAGCCCGACATGGCAAAGTAACTCTCATGTCAAATCAACAAGTCATAACCCTAGGCATGCTCCTAAATTCATGGATATAAATTATCACGTAGTCATATAATCAATTTAAACACGAATAACAACTTCACATAATTCAATAAAAGCACAACTCAAGTCAACAATACAAAATATGATAAAACCTACATACGGATATATGCTCATCACCTTGCATGTACGTGGCTCCTGAATTATGAATCAAATAGCAATAATGACACCTATGGGGAAAATTTCCTCTTACAAGGATAGACAAGAGACTAACCTCCGTCCAGCAACCTCAAATCAAGCAAAAATTGCCTAGTCAACCAAATTCAATTAAAAATTATCCAAATATAGTAAAAGATAACTCAATATATATGAAACAACCACAAACAATAAAGCTTTTATCTTTACACAAATCCCAAAGGTCAACAAAAGTCAACCCTAGTCCATAAGATCAAACTCGTGTCAAGGGGTATATTCCGACTACTAATAACCCCACGAGTCCAAATTTGTGATTAGATACCAAAATAGAATCCAAATCAACCTTCAAATCCCCAAATTATACCCTCTTAAGTTGAAGATAAAACCCCCAAATTTTTCTTTAGAAATCGATATTTTAGGTATAGAAATCATGGGGAATTAAGATATAAAGTCAAATCCACATAGAAAATACTTATCCAAAAGTAGTGATGCAAATCTCCTTAATAATCGCCTCTTACCGAGCTCCAAAACTCAAAATAATAAAAAATAAACTAACCCTTCGACATATATGAAACTGCTAGGTATTCTGCTTATGCAGACAAAATGTCGCTTCTGCAACCAAGCTCTCGCATGTACGAGCTTCACTTACAGAGCCACCCATCGCATCTGTGGAGAAAATGTCGCTTTGTGGCTCCACAGGCGCGAAAATAGAAGCTTCTGCACTCCCTCCTGAGCCAGCCAAATCTCGCATCTGCGCAACAAAGACTACTTCTGCAAAGTCATAGGTACAACCTAAACATCACTTCTGCGGCCTCGCACCTGCGCAAAATTACAGCAGTTGCGACATACCAACACCAGAATTGCCCATCTCACAAAAATAATTTGGAGCCCATCCAAAATACACCCAAGCCAACCAAGCCCCAATCCAATCACACCAACAAGTCCAATACCTTATCCAAACTTATCTGAATTCTCAAAAAACCACGACAAACATCAAAACCACAAATCGACGATCAAAGCACATGTTAAGCTTCTCTTAAGTTCATTAACTGACAAGCTGCCACGATCCAAACCGATGGTCCCTGACGAGTGCCCCATTCCTACCTGTCGAACACCCCTAATCATATGTCTAAGACATAAACATGAAATAGGGGTAGATCATGCATAACATCTGTCAATAAACTACTAAATCATGAAAATAACATTTGTGAGGAAACATATATATATATATATATATATATATATATATATATATATATATATATATATATGCGGAATACGGTAGGGTGAGCCGACAAGGCTTCTATGGACAACTATATATCAAAATAGAAGCCGACAAGGCCACATACTATCCAACCATACATGATTGTCTACAGACCTCTAATAGAGTGTACAACTGTATAAAGGATGGGTCTGGGCCCCGTCATACCTATATATGTATACAAAAGTATCGTACCAAAACCCAACAGCAGCTCTGTATCAAATAGAGCACACCAACTCTCGCTAAGCAATGATCCTAAGAAGGGGGACCGTCAGCCTGTCTACCTGCACCTGCGGGCATGAAAACCGGGTCTCCAAGGTAATAGGGGCGTCAGCATAGATAATGTACCGAGTATGTAAGGTATAATAATCAATATAATAAATACATGAAAGAAACATGTAGTAAAAGACTCAACCTGTAAGTCTAAATAGCACTGTGAATCATGAAACATTTATAAGGTCATGCATATGCTTATAAATGTCATATCATGCATAAGTGCCTACATAGCATCATCAAGCCTTTGAGGGCAACCCATCGTATCATCTCGGCCTCATTGGATGAAATCATCAACGTATGCCAGCTGATCAAGTGGTGGTGCGTATATAATGCATGATCTTTACCCATACCCCATATACATATACTGTACGCGTATATTAGACCATCTAGTCATGGGTCAATATACATGTATAAATGAATGCAATGCATAATGAAGTAAGTCAATAAGATCTCTCAAAATGTCATGAGACCCATGAACAGACGATATGATAGTAGGACATATAGGGAATCAAGAACATAGGCAACCCTAGTACTTCTAAGAATAGAATCATTTGTGAAAGTTGCGTGCTTGCTCGTTTCATTGTATCATATGGATCATGACAAAAGGAAAGGAGGGATAGCCTTAACATACCTTGTAGAATTATGTCCCATAACAATGCTAAACTCAGCTCACTGCACCTTAATCTACAACAACGACAGTGAAGCTATTGTCAAGTTATGAATGGCTCTCTCATTTATATTACGAAAGTAACTTAATCTGTAAAAAACAACGGGCATTATTTTACCTATTTTTTACTTCTCTCTCAAGCCTACTATAGGTGAGACAACAACACAATACAATCCGCAACTCGAAAATAGCCTAACTACAATTCGGGACCTTTAATACAACAAAAATCCAATCAACAAGTTATCAACTAGCCTGAAATTGCAACGACGAGCGACCAGCCCACTACCCTACCACGTGTGGTGTTTCTCCATCCCTTTATCCTTGCGAAATCCAAAAATCAGTTGCACAAGAGGCCAACACGAGTGGGCTACAAAACAGTCCACTAAAAGTGGAATAAATCGAACTCACGGCTTTCGATCACCGTCCCGTGAGTTCTAACTATTAGGAAACGAATTTATCAACCTTCCTTGATATTTAAAAGCTTAAATAAAGAAAGTAGGCATTTTCTTTTCTATGAAGTACCTTCCAAAACTCAAACTACAAAGAAAAACAGAAGCGATATAGCGATACTTACGTCGTAGGGATTGTTCTAATGTTATTGCTTCTTGATTTCATACTCGGGATGTTAATATTCTTTAAAACTCTTGTAGAGAGACTAAATATAGGTTTATGGGGGTTCTCTGCTCGTGTTCTATGAAAAATGAAGAGAGAGATGACTTAAGACCTATATATATCAACTTTTGAAAAGTCAAAGAGGTGCTAGCTTGGCACCTAAGCATTGACCCTTCTTCAGATGCTCATATCTTTTTATCCGGATGTTGTATGAATGAATGGTTAAGAGTGTTGGAGAATACATTCCAAGACCTTCAATTCTTTATATAATATGTCCCAAAAGACCTCATATAGAATACAAAATGTGTTACTCAAAAAGCTTTATTACAAGGCAAATCCTTACTCGATTTTTCCGCAACTTAAATCCGATTTTTTCCAAACTTTATATTTTATATCAAAAAATCATATATAGTCATTTTTTAACTTTATACTCATATAAATCATGATTAACAAGTCTCATATTCATCATGCGTCACCTTGGGATGCACAGGGTGTAACAATCTTCCCCCCTTAGAAACATTCGTCCTCGAATGTTAAACTCCCATAGATCTATAGAAATTATGGAAGAGTCTCCTATGTAATGGTACCACTACCTGTCATGCAGCAAACCAACAATACAAAGCCACACGGGGCCACAATCATCAATTACACCAATGGCCTCACACGACCAATGGCAGTAACTAACATAAGAATCTAGTGTCTTATACACACCTAAAGGCTGTGATGTCTCGGTCTACTCCTCCTCCGGAAGCGGAAACAAGTGAGGATACCTAGACTTCATGTCTTCTTCAACTTCCCAAGTCATCTCGTCCACGTTCTTGTTTCTCCAAAGTACTTTAACCGAAGTTACGTCCTTAGTTCTTAATCTCTGAACTTGTCTATCTAGTATAGCAATGGGAGCTTCTTCATACGATAGCTACTCTGTGACCTGGACATCGTCAACTTGAACGACTCTATAAGGATCTTCGATACACTTACGGAGCATAGGCACGTGAAAGAATTGATGTACAGGCTACAAGTTGGAAGGCAAGTGTAACTCATGTGCTACCTAGCCTACTCTGCGTATGATCTTATAAGGTCCAATGTACCGAAGGCTAAGCTTTCCTTTCTTAACGAATCTCATAACGCCTTTAATCGATGATACCATTAGGAATACCCAGTCGTCTACCTGACACTCCAAGTCTCGTCATCGATTATCGGAATAGGACTTCTTACGACTCTGAATTGCTAATAGCCTTTCCTGTATAAGCTTAATCTTCTCAACTGCCTGTTGTACCAACTCTGGTCCTACTAACTTAGTTTCCCCAACATCGAACCATCCGATAGGTGACCTACACTTTCGTCCGTAAAGAGCTTCGTATGGAGCCATCTGAATGCTAGAATGATAGCTATTATTATATGCGAACTCAATAAGCGGAAGATGATCATCCCATCTACCCCTGAAGTCTATCACGTAAGCCCGTAATATATCCTCAGTGTCTAAATAGTACGCTCAGCCTGGCCTTTATCTGGGGATGAAATGTTGTACTAAGACTTACCCGAGTTCCCAATCCTTTTTGGAAAGACCTCCAAAAATTAGTTGTAAACTGAGTATCTCTATCTGAGATAATAGATATAGGGACACCATGAAGTCATACTATCTCCTTAATGTAAAGCCCTGAAAAAATCCTCTGCTGAATACATAGTCCTGATAGGCAAAATAGGCTGATTTTGTAAGTCTATCAACAATCGCCCATATAAAATCGAACTTACGCTGGGTACGAGGTAAGACTATGATAAAATCAGTATTAATTACTTCCCATTTCTAAGTCGGAATCTCTATAGCCTGCAATAATCCATCGAATTTATGATGCTCAATCTTAACCTTCTGAAATTAGGGCACTGAGCAATAAACTCTGCTATATCCTTCTTCATTTTGTCCCACTAGTATATTCCCCTGATATCATAATACATCTTCGTCGCTCCTGGATGAACAAAATAACGAGAATAGTGAGTTTCTCCCATAACCTGCTGGTGCAGCCCTGCCACATTAGGAACACATAATCGACGTCGATCTGTGGACTCCATCTCCTGTAATCTCAAATGGTGTCTTCTCCTTTTGAGGGGTTGTATCTCTATTATGAGCTAGCAGAGGATCCTCATACTGGCGTTCCTTCACTTCAGTTACTAAAGAGGATGTTGCCATGTCCTGAATAGTAACTCCGGCATCACATGAATCTAGTAATCGAACTCCAAGATTAGCTAGCTGATTATTCTCATGGGCTATCTCATTCTTCTCTGGCTATAAATATGA
The DNA here is from genome assembly GCA_002018475.1 of Nicotiana obtusifolia. Classification (NCBI taxonomy): domain Eukaryota; kingdom Viridiplantae; phylum Streptophyta; class Magnoliopsida; order Solanales; family Solanaceae; genus Nicotiana; species Nicotiana obtusifolia. Next base: position 72,693 of record MCJB01002191.1, read on the forward strand.
TAGGCTACCCATAGATCTACGGCCGAGGGCGTTGGCTACTACCTTCCCCTTCCTTGGATGGTATAAAATATCAACATCATAGTCTTTCTGTAGCTCTAACCATCACCTATGACGCAAATTCAATTCCTTTTGCTTGAAGACATATTGAAGGCTCTTATGATCCGTATAGATATAACCATGAATGTCATACAAATAGTGCCTCCACATCTTTAGTGCATGAATTACCACGGCTAACTCTAAATCGTTGGTTGGGTAATTCTTCTCGTGCTTTCTTAGTTGTCTAGAAGCATAAGCTACAACCTTACCATGCTGCATTAGTACACAATCCAATCCAACGCCCGAAGCGTCACAATAGATAGCATAACCATCGGTTTTCCTCTGGGAGTGTCAGAACCGGTGTTGAAGTCAATTTGTCCTTCAATGCCTAGAAACTCCGCTCACATGCATCAGTCCACTGAAACTTAGTTGCCTTCTGATTCAACTTTGAATGGTGCTGAAAGAGAAGAAAAGTCCTTTACAAATATCCTGTAATAACCTGCCAAACCCAGGAAGCTACGAACCTCCGTCAGTGTCGTGGGTCTAGGCCAAGTCTTCGCTACCTCAATCTTCTGTGTATCAACCCGGATACCCTCACCTAAAATAACATGCCCAAGGAAAGCTATAGAATTCAACCAAAATTCATATTTAGAGAATTTTGCGTACAACTTTTTTTTGTAGAACTCTGACCGCAGTACGCAAATGATCTACATGCTCAGCCTCTGAATAGGAATAAACTAAAATATCATCTATAAATACAATCACGAACAGATCTAGAAAGGGTCTGAACACATGCTTCATCAAGTCCATGAATACTACTGGGGCATTGGTCAACCCGGACGGCATAACACGAAACTCAAAGTGCCCGTATCTGGTCCTGATGCTGTCTTCAGAATATCTTTCTCTTTAACCCTTACCTGATGGTACCCAGACCTCAAGTCTATCTTCGAGAAACACATGGCACCCTGCAACTGATCAAATAAATCATCAATCCTCGGGATCGGGTACTTCTTCTTGATCGTCGCCTTATTCAACTGCCTGTAATCAATACACATCGGCAAGGAACCATCTTTCTTTCTCATAAATAACACAAGTGCTCCCCACGGTGATGTACTCGGTCTGATAAAACCTTTTTCAAGCAAATCCCTCATTTGTTCTTTCAACTTTCTTAGCTCTACAGGTGCCATTCTATATGTAGGAATAGATATCGGCTGAGTATCTCATAATATGTCATTAGCAAACTCAATCTCCCACTCTGGCGGAAGGCCGGGAAGCTTATCGGGAAACTCATTAACCACCGGGATAGACTGAAGGGTAGGTGATTCTGCTTTCACATCCTGTACCCCAATTAAGTGATAAATATATCCCTTTCTGATCATCTTCCTTGCCTTGAGATAGGAAATAAACCTACCTCTCGGAGATGTAGTATTATCTTTCCACTCCAGAACTGGCTCCCATGGAAGCTGGAACCGGAGCATCTTTGATCTACAGTCAACGTTAGCATAACAAGAAGCCAACCAGTCCATACCCATTATAACATAAAATTCTACCATATCTAACTCAATCAGGTCTGCTACTATAGAACGACTATGAACTACTACTATACAATCTCTATATACCAGTCTAGCTATCACTAGATCCACAGCAGGTGTAGACACCTCAAAAAGTTCAATCAACTCAGGTTCTAACCCAAACTTACTAGCAACTAAAGGAGTGATGTACGATAATGTGGAACCTAGATCAGTCAATGTATATACATCATATGAGGAAATTGATAATATACCTGTAAAAACATAATGTGACAACTCTTGATCCTGTTGACCCGCTAATTCATAAATACAGTTCTGAGGACTGCTCGAGCTAGATGCTCCACTTCTGCCTCTACCACGACCGGATGGTGCCTGTGAACCTTGCCCAGGGGGCGTATTGATGATGACGAACCAAATACGAATCCTGTTAGCTGAACTGCACCAGCACCACCTCTCATCGAACAATTTCTCATAACATGGCCTAGATAACCACAAGTATAACAAACACCTAACCCCACAAGGCACTGCCTAGCATGCTTCTTACCACACTGAGCACGTTGTGGCAAGGGCGGCCTCATCTGACTTGACTCACACCTATACTGAGAACTAGAGGCACTGAAACTCTGACTGGGCCCTGAATATATTGAACGATCAAATCTCCTACCGGCAAATTGAGGGGGTGCACTAGCCGATGGCTAGGCTAGATAGCTCGGGTACTGCTATCTCTGACCACCTCAAAACTCATCAGAAGGACCTAAAGATCTTGCTCTCATACTCTGGCCCCTATCATTCTTACGATCAGCCCTCTGCTTGTGCTTACGCTCCTCTACACCCTGAGCGTATGCCTGAAAACGAGAAATATTCATGCCTAGCTGAAGTGAGACCGACATACAGTCATTAAGCAGGTATGGCTCCAACCCCGTCACGAACCGATGAACCCGATCCTCCATCTTAGCTACAATAGTGGGAGCATACCTAGACAAAGAATCAAACTGAAGGTTGTACTCCCGAACACTCAAATTACCCAGCCGAAAAGTCAAGAACCTATCAACTCTGGCCCGTCTAAGCTATGGTGGAAAATAATGACAAAGAAAAGCCTATGTAAACTCCTACCATATTGTTGGAAGGGCATCCTCACCTCTGGACAACTCCCAGGACTCGTACTAATTAATTGCAACATCCCGAAGTCTATAGGAAGCTAGCACAACTAACTCAGTCGCAGTGGCCTTCATTATCCTCAAAGTCCTCTGTATCCTATTGATAAATACTTGAGGGTCCTCGTTTGGATCTGCTCCAGTGAATATACGAGGGTCAAAATTAATGAAATCACGAACCCTCACACTGATGGTCCTATCTGCACGACCAATACCTACTTCCTGGCACCGAGCCTGTTCAGCCACTAATCGAGTCAATAGTTGAATAGCATCTCTCATCTATTGACCCGCTGTATCTAGCTGAGGAGATGGGGGTACTGGGCCGGGCGTTGGAGCTGGTTCCCCTCAAATCTCCTTTGGAAGGGGCAGGGTATGTGAAGTCTGAGATGAAATCTCACTCTGAGACTCTCCCCGAGCCCTGGTAACTCGTGACGCTTGACTCGTAGTCTCATTAGCTACGGACTTGCCCTTCTAGACTGTTGTAGCCTTCTTAGGCATCATTGAAAACATAACATATTATTAGGAAAATGAATCCTTATATAGCACGATCTAAGATAAGAAGGGAGGATAACATCATATATGTCCTGCAACCTCCTTTTTATAAGTGTGGTGCACAACACACTCATAAACAAGACACTCTATAGACAACCCTACGATAGAACTGCTCTTACACCACTTTTGTCACGACCTACACCGATGGGCCGTGACGAGAGCCAGAGTCCTACATGTCTAACACCCCTAAGCATACGTCTAAGATATAAACATGAAATAGGGGTAGATTATGCATAACATCTGTCAATAAACTGCTAAATCATGTGAATAACATACGTGAGAAAATATGCCCAAAAGATATATATATATATATATAGTGTGTGTGTGTATATATATACATACATATATATATATATATATATATATATATATATATATATATGCAGAATACGGTAGGGTGAGCCGACAAGGTTACTATGGATAACTATATATCAAAATATAAGCCGACAAGGCCACATAATATCTAACTATACGTGACTGTCTACAGATCTTTAATAAAGTGTACAATTGTATAAAGGACGGGACTGTGCCTAATCATACCCATATATGTATACAAAAGTATCGTACCAAAACCTAATAGTAGCTCCGGATCAAATGGAGCACACCAACTCTCGCTAAGCAAGGATCCTAAGAAGGGGGGTCGTCAACCTGTCTACCTGCACCTGCTGGCATGAAACATAGGCCCCAGGCATAGGGGCGTCAGTACAAATAATGCACCGAGTTTGTAAGGCATAAAAATCAGTATATAAAAGACACAAAAACATGGAGTAAAGGACTCAACTTGTAAGTCTGAATAGCTCTGTGAATAACGAAACATTTATAAGGTCATGCATACGCGTATAATGTCATATAATGCAAAGGTATATGCATACATAACATCATCAAGCCTCTGATGGCAACCCATCATATCATCTGCCTCAGTGGGAGAAATCATCAACGTATGCGAACTCATCAGGTGGTGGTGCATATATAACGCCATAACCTTTCCCCCTACCCCATATACATATATTATACCTGTATATAACGCCAACTAGTCATGGGTCAATATACATGTATAAATGAATGCAAAGCATAATGAAGTAAGTCAATAATATCTCTCAAAATATCATGACACCCATGAATAGACGATATTTGCAGACGATAATATCATGAAAATATCAAGAACATAGGCAACCCTAGTACTTCTAAGAATAGAATCATTTGTGAAAGTTGCAGTGCTTGCTCATTTCGTTGTATCATATTGATCATGCCAAAAGGAAATGAGGGATAGCCTTACAATTCGACATGTTAGTTTTCATTAGAACCAAGCTTCAAATCATAACATATTAACACATAGCCCATGTTTAATCACCTTCTCAAATAGTAACTCATCAAAGAAGAACGTTTGGAATACAATTTGAACGCATATATCTTTTGACACAAGGCTTTTTCGGAATAATCAATTTATAATGAGCAACACGGGACTTACAAGGCCATTATGGGGTTCAATTCTAAAAGAGGAGTTTAGCCAACATATCTTGTTTGAGCTTTCCTTAAGTTACTACAATATCCCAACACTTCTAGTTATAACAATCTATAGGAAAATAGCAAAAATCAAATAATAATTAGGAGGATCCACGTGATGTAACTCTCTTAGGAATTTTGTCAAACACCTAGTATGCAAAATGGATTACAAAGCTCTACAATGGTGATCCCTTCCTCCCTCGACCAATTTCAACAAGAAACTAACCAAAATTTTTCATTAATCCCACATGCTACAACCTATGGTCACATGCATGGCCTATTTGCAACCCCTACAATATACTAGAACTCATAACCTTTTGCATGAAAGCTTACAAGTAGGACTTATCCGGATAGATGATAATCTAGTAGTTGGTTTCCTTGATTCTTGAAGCTTGGTGCAATATTGGATGATTAGAGTGTTAGGTTTCCTCCTTCTCTCTCTAAAATGCTCTTACCTCTCTCCAACCCCATCAGGTAATCGCCCCAAAATAAGCCCCAAAGGCTATTTAACAAAATGGGGTCAGGTTATAAAAATTCGAAAATGGATCCTCCGATCTCAACTCTGCGGTGGCAGAATGCATCGCAGATCACGTCTGCGGTCCGCAAACTGGACCGCGAAATGGTCCTCAAAAATCAGGGCTAGACTGGTCAAGTCTGCGATCGTTCTGCGGTCCGCAGACCACTTATGCGGCCGCAGAATGGGACGCAGAATCGCCGAATGAAATTTCCTCATGCTAACTCTGCGACAGAAGTGCGGACCACAAAATAGGTATGCAATCACATAATGGACTGTGAAACAACCCTCAAAATTCAACAACACTCTGTTCAACTCTCCGACGCTTATGCGGCCCGCATATGGATTTGCGGACGCGAATCTGACCGCATAATTGGCCCTTCAGCAAAAACGTTCCACCAGCACCTCGATGTATTCTTCAACTCAAAAAGTCCGTACCGCAGCGAGCTTTCACGCTGCAAAGAATTTCTATAACCCTCAAACACGTAAACATACCTCGACACCACGAAACCTTTAATTTCTTGACGAAATTTTTTGGGGCCTTACAATAGTAACCCTGGTGCCATAAGTCAGACCCTCAATAAACCTCCTCACCTTCTCTGCCTCAATGGGGATCAAGAAAGTTGTATGACAAGACAACTCTATAATCTGCCTTATACTCGACCTCTGACATACGACCCTGCTGAAGGTGCTCAAACTGGTGTCTCAACTCATCCCTCGTGGTGAGTGGAATGTACCTCTTTAGGAATATGTGCAGAAACTGAGCTCATGTAAGAGGATCTGAACTACTTGACCTGATCATCTCATATGTCTGCCACCATCTCTTAGCCGCTCCTCTGAACTGGAAAGTAGTGAAGTCTACTCCGTTGGACTCTACCAAGCCTAAATTCCATAACAATGGATGAAACCTATCTAGAAAGTCCTAGGCATCCTTTGAAGCTCTGCCCTCAAAGTGTAGAGGAAATAACCTCTGAAACCTCTCTAATCTCTTCTGCTCATCAATAGACATAGCAAGCAAGGTCTCAGGTCTAACTGCTACAATCGGCTGCTCTAGAGTGCAAGTGACAGAGGTTTGAGCTCCCCGTCCTTCTTGAGATGTGGTTGGAGCCATTGGAACCACCCCGCCTCTGGGTTAATGCATTGATAAAACTAAGCATCTTGGCCATAGCCTCCTGAAACACAATTGCATCAACGAAACTTTCTAGCTGCTGGGTGTACATTGGAGCCTTAATATGCTCGTCTATGATCTGCTCCTCTACTTTCTCCACAAGTGGGTCCGCTACAACTACCCTGTCCTGGCCACGGACCCTGGTTGATACTCTACCCCTAGCTGTAATAGTACGACCTCTAGCAAGGGCTTTGGCCCTACCCCAGCCTCTATCTCTCCCTGTCACCATTGGTGGTACTACTCCTGCATCCTTCGCTACTCTAGACACGCGAGTCCTCACCGTCTGTGAGAGAATAGAATAGAATAGAAAGGTTTAGACTCAAGTTAATAATCAACGCATGATGAGGAATCAATAAAAAGGAAGTTTCCTAATACTCTCTCAAAGATAAGTATAGACGTCTTCGTACCGATCCGCAAGACTCTAGGCTTGCTTGTGATTTGTGAGACCCTTAGAATATAGTGCTCTAATACCAATTTATCACGATCCGAAATCCGACCAAAGGTCGTGATGGTGCCTAATCCCCTAGCTAGGCAAGCCAACACAATAACAATGATAATTCTAAAGCAGATTAATCAATCTTAACAAAATACTCAATATAATAAGGAAATAAAATAATCTCAAGTCGGATAACATAGACAAACTATCCAAGGCAGGGCCAAAATGCGACTACAACTGCCGATACTGCCCAAAACCCGGATGTCACAATCATCACAAGCATCTAACAAAAGTATGAGCAATCAGCTGAATACACTATATGTATGAATCAAGCAGATAGACATATGAGAAAAGTAGGGATATGGACTTCATGTGCTATGAATCGATCAAGTTGAGCAGCTCATCACGAAGTCTCCACAAAAGCTCCTACTAGCCCAGATGAATGCCACTCACACCAGCCTCAGAACTTGCACAAATATACAAAAGTGTAGTATGAGTATAAACCACAGTACCCATTAAGTATGAAGTCTAGCCTCAAAGAAGTAGTGGCGAGGGGCCGACTCCGACGCTCACCAACAATCAATAAACAGACGAGAGAATAATCTAACACGAAACTAGATATGATAGCATCAACAAGTATAAAAGCTCAAAATACAGCTGATACAGAATTTAGGTATGCTTTTCAATTAACAAAAATCAAATAAGATATCTGCATCCCAATATCCGAATGAAGCATGATACCAGTCAACAATACCTTTATCAATTCATAGCATGAGTCAAAGCAAATATACATATACATGCTCAGGATCCCTTTTCAATAGCTCACAACATAAATCCATGTGCCTGACACGGGCCACATGTCCAACAAGAACCAAAAGAATCACTGGTGCCTATGCTCACAGGGCCCAAGGTAACATGGATGCTCACCTGACTCCAAAGGGACGAATCCATAATCCAAGCATCGATCATTTTCTATTTAATGATCATCAATCAGTCACTGCGGCACGTAACCAGATTTAAATCGCAACATCATCAACCCAATAATCAAATACCAATATCTGCTCAAGTGCCTCTAATGCCAAAATCCTCAACTTTCCCCAATAAATACTTTTTCCCTCATGCACATGTGAAGGAAAATAATATAATAGTAGGACACAAAACATGATAATAAGAATGCGGAAAAAAGCTCAAATGGCTAAGTGATGGCTATAGCAAATCATGTAACCCAGTTTATTACAATGGTTTAATAAGCTTATTAACATGTTCTAGCTTAATTAAATTATTATTATCATGAGTTAACTAAAATATATACCATCAAAATCATGGAGCAAATAAGGCATGTATATGACTGTGAATATATAATAAAGCTTGGCATGGAAAAGTAACCCTCATGTCAAATCAACAGGTTATAACTCTAGACATGCTCCTAAATCACGAATATAACTTATCACGTAGTCATAGTATCAATTTGAACATGAATAAAAACCTCACAATATTCAATAAAAGCACAACTCAAGTCAACAATATTGGATATGGTCAAACCTAACTACGCATATACACTCGTCACCTTTCATATACATGGCTCCTAAATCATGAAGCAAGCAGCAACCATGACACCTCTAGGAAAAATTCTCTCTTACAAGGATAGACAAGAGATTTATCTCCAAACGGCAACCTCAAATCAAGCAAAAATTGCCTAATCATCCAAATTTAATTTTAAATGAGACCCAAATCTAGTAAAAAAATAACTCAATAATATCAAATAAAACCATAAGAAATAATCTCAAACAATAAAGATTCGATCTTTACACCCCAAAAATTAACAAAAGTCAACCTGGATTCACACAGTCAAAACTTGTGTCAAGGGGGTAGACCCCAACTACCCATAACCCCACAAGTCCAAATATGTGATTAGATTCCAAAACCGAGTCCAAATCGACCATCAATCCCAAATTACACCCTCATAAGTAGTAGACAAAACCCCAAAATTTTTCTTTAGAAATCTATTTTTTATGTGTAAAAAATCCATGGGGAATTATGATATAAAGTAAAATCCAAGAACACAATAATTACCCTCAAAGTAGTGATGAAATCTTCTCAAAAATCGCCTCTTACCGAGCTCCAAAACTCAAAATAATAAAAAATAAAATTACTCTTCGAAATATATAAAACTACTAGGGACTCCGCTTCTGTGGACAAAATGTTGCTTCTGCGATGTCTCTTCTATGACCCAGATCTTGCATCTGTGAGCTTCACATGTAGATATATCCATCGCATCTGCGGAGAAAATGCTGCTTATGTGGCTTCGCATGCGTGAAAACAAAATACGCTTATGTGCTCCCTCCTGAGACAGCCAAATCTCGCATATGCGCAACAAACACCGCTTTTGCAAAGTCGCGACTGCAACCTAGACCTCGCTTTTGCAGCCTTGCACCTACGCAAAAGTACTGGAGGTGCGACGCATCACCACCAAAACTATCAACCTTCACCTAAATGATCTAGCACCTATACGAAACACACCTGAGCCCCCTGGTCCCCATCCAATCACACCAACAAGTTCTAATACCTTAGCTGAACTTGTTTGAATGCTCAAAACGCCACGACTAACATCAAATAAAGAATCGATAATTAAAACACATGTTAAGCTTCTATTAAGTTCATTAACTTCCAAACATCAAACCAAGCGTATGATTCAAGCCTATTTAATCTGGATTATATCCAAACTTTGCATACAAGTTCCAAATGCCAAGCAAAACCTATTTTAACTTTTGAAGCTAAAAATGCGAATTTGATATCATCAAAGTCAACCCTCGGTCAAACATAAGAACTCTCTAAACCTCCAGATTGCCGACTTTTGTCAAATAGAGCCAAAACATCCTAGGAACCTCCAAATCTAAATTTGGACATATACACAAGTCCAATAACCACCATACAAACCTATTGGAACCCTAAAATTACTAATCCGAGGCCGCTTACACAGAAGTCAAACCTTGATCAACACTTACAACTTAAGCTTCCAAAATGACACTAAGTGTCTCAAATCCCCTTCAAACCTTCCCGTACCAAATCAACCACCACCACAAGTAGCAAAATAACAAGCATATATACTGGAAGTATCAAATAGGAAAACGGAGCTCAAATATGTAAAACGACCGGCCGAATCGTTACAAATATGAGATATAAGTATACCAACATGATGTATAGTCGTGTAGGAGCATTCATGCAACTATATATTACTACACTATTGTTCTATAACATAAATGCATAAAAAATAGAAGTTAAAAAAAAAATATTGGTACACCAAAGTATTTGAAAATAGTATCCAATTAAATGCAGTTAAACAACAAAAAAGATTCTTCATTACCATATGATACCAATATTATATATAAGTATATCAACAGAATGTATAGTTTCACTGGATCATTTTTGCAACTATATATGAGTGTAGTACTGCTACATACATCAAAATAGTATACCAAATGTAGAAAATGCACAAACTAATTTTCATAGCTACCTGCTTGAGTGCTACAACACCAACACCAACACCAATTTTTCTCTTCTTCTTCTCCGAAGAGCCATCACTACAATCTTCATCATCATCTGCTAGAACTGGTTCAGAATATGATTTAGACACTGATTCACGAGGAGATCCTTTTAATGCAAAATCATTGATGATTCTTGTTTTTAATTGCCGTTCACATTTGCATCGCCCATTACAACTGGTTTAAAAAATTTTTTAGGAACTAATTCGCGGGGAGTCCCCTATAATGGAGAATCATTGATGATTTTGACTTTTCCCTTATTGTTTATATTTTCACCGCTCGCTATAACAAGTTTAGAATCTATCATAGGTACTGACTGATTCACGAGGGTTTCCCTCTAACTCAAACTCCATACTTATGAATTTTATATTTTTACTTTTGTTTTCTATGGCACTCCCACTCGATTTAGGACGACTACCCACTGATTGAGGATCAATAAAAAAAGAAAAATTAGGTCCCGACATAACAAATGCAATCGATTCAGTACTTCCTTAGTCTAAAGAAGAATTATCTACAATAACGACATTATTTGTACGTTAACCCTACCATATGCTTCTAGCAGTATGTTTCCTACCCATATTAAAACAAAGTCACGCCAGGACACTGGTTAAGAAATTTCACAAAAAAAAAAAATCTAGAATATTAAAAAAAAAATAAGATATGAAAAGAGGGTTAGAATTATACTAATATAGAAATAAAATTTTGGACTGATACTGATGTAAAATAGTGTAGAAAGATGTAATTCAAAATTAATATAGAAAACTCTAAAAAAAATGCTACACAAAATGCATAGATATACTGAATTTCGCCTTTCATAGAGAAGACAAAGCTATGGGGTTTTAAAAGAGAAAGGGAACATTTTGCTCTGACAAACGCGTCTTTTAAACAAATTAAATGAGCTAAGGAAATTTTGTGGGCCGGGTATAGAACAGAAATTAAAATAAGTTTCAATTTGGGCAAAAGTGTGTAATAAATTTTAAGAGCAAATTATGCAAAATACCCATTGAGCTTAAATAATTACCCTTTTCTACCCATTTAAAAATTAGTTGTAATATAACCTACGCTTATAACTAATACCCAATCTACGCTTAGCTTGATTTGGCCTGGAGGCTTGACTTAATTTGGCTTAGCTTGACTTGAATTAGTTTGACTTGGTTTAATAGTTTAGTTTGACTTTATTTGATTGATTTTGAGTGAGTATGAAAAACAAATGGGTAAAAGACGGGTAAATAGTTTCTGCCGCCTGAGTTTTGCCAAAGATTCCCAAATTTAAACTGCAGTTTGTGCCATTTCCTTTAATAAAAATGGGGAAATTGATTATTGCAGTAGTACTACTATTAAGCAGTCCAAGTCCACATAAGTAAGAAACGGCTCGACAAAAATTGATAGACCAACTATTATAGATATGTACTATTAGCTTTCATAAAAGAATATTCGGAGGGCATTACTCATTAGCACTTAACAATTAAACAAAATCCCATTATCCATGAAAGAAAGACTATTTAAATAGGACAACATTGTCGTCAAGCGGAAAAAGAATTAGAAAAAAAGAACAAAAGAAAGCTTTGGTAGAGAAATATAGAGGAAGGAAGATGTGAATCAATTGACCCCAAGTGAAGACGTGAAGACCAACTATTTGTTTTGAGATGAATGTTTCCATATCATATTGCATTATTTGCATATGGCCAGAAAGCATTGACATTCAAGTTTAACAAAACTAATATTACAACCATACTTTTATTAAATTTGTCCGAAGTCCACATAAAGAAAATAGACACAAAGCTCGATAATTCAACATTTTTTTCCCAATACAAATTACTTATAAACATCTTTTATTTCCTTCCACCAGCAAGTCTCTCTTTCAAAATCTTCTGCCCCATGTACCTGCATCACATTTATACAAATCATCACCTATGACTATTAGTTCAACAAATAAAAATACAGAAACATGATCAAGATTTGTTAAACTTAATTTACCTTCCAAGCATCATGACAGTGGCTTGAGGATTAGTGCCAGGGGAGTATATAAAAGTGGATCCATCAATAACTCTCAATCCATCAACCCCAAAAACTCTATAATTTCTATCAACCACTTTTCCAACTTGACAACCTCCGTGATAATGCCATATGGTCATTACTGTGTCTATACAAAATTGTTCTAAAGAAACAGAGGCACTCAAATGTCTTGGCCTCAAGTTAAGTGGAAAAGTCAACATTGTATCCATTAAAGATTGTGCTGAAGTATAAGGGTATCTGAATTTGGAGAAAGATCTTGATTCTATGACCTCTGCTATTGTTTTCATGCCTCGTACACATCTTTGTAAGTCTCTTGGATCTTTGAAGTAGTTGAAAGTTACTTTTGGATTTTCGTTGGGGTCTTTGCTTTTAAGTTGAAGAAAACCTGTTGAATATGGTCCTGCTACTTTTTCTAGGATGAGACCAGCTTGCATAGGGGAGTGTAGAAGGTGTGGGTTGATCCCAGGTATGCCTTTGGGGAAGTGCATTTCTGAAGGTACCTTCAGTGGGTCCATGGTCTGCACCAAATGACAAAAAATAAAAAATTATAATTCACCCAAAAAATAAAAAATTATAATTCACCGATAAATGACCATTTTAACCCTTCTATTTTCACAATCATGTCACTTGAGTAAATTTATATGATTCGTATTAGGTGGTAATCAAGTCATAATGGAATCTAACCAGTACTATTACAAGTTACACTGTCAAAGATTGTATAGCTTAAATCCCTCTGCAATACAAGTATGATATCTCTTTTTTCTTAAAATGATAGCTAGCCAGAATTACCACTACTATTCAAATTCCAATCATATGCATATTCTTGGTTGGCATTTGTACAGTTTCTCAGAATAAGTTTGGAAAATTTCTTTACTAGTGGAACTGTTTAGATAGTTATCTTGAAAGAATTGTCCTGCTTCTCAAATTCTTCTTTATTTTCTTAAAACAAAAGTGACTCAAAGCTACTTTTTAATACCAAAATTTTTATTCAAACACCACTCAAAACCTTGTCACAAATTTGTCATGCCCAAATGAAGGTTAAATTAAACAGTGTAAGCATTATATGGTGCTCGCGAACCCCGTTAAAAGGATATGATTACGGAAGTAAAATTATTAGTGATGGGAGTCTAATTAATGTTTGATTAGTGAATAGTGCCTCTTTCCGGGTCAAATTATGTGTAATTGATGTTTCGATTAGTGACATAAGCTACCAATGCCTAATACGTATTCACTACAGTTAACTGTGATTAGTTGCCTTTTAAAGAGTGATCTCACCTGATTAGCTATTCTTCTAAAATCATGGGCAATCCTTCGCATCCAATCCAACTCCGAAGGCCCACTGGCAGCTTCAATGTAACTTTTGAAGCCAGTAATACCAACCACTTGAATAAGAGAAACTTCAACAGGGTGTGGAGAAGGAACAAAGACAGCATTCATTGGGTTATCAGACATACCCATACCGACCATGGGCTGATCCACCAAAGTATAGATCCCATGGGCCTTCAATTCCTTTTCCGGCCCAATACCACTCAACATTAACACTTGTGGGCTTCCCAATGCTCCAGCGCTCAAAACGACCTCATTATTGGGTCCCTCGGTCAAGTACGCCATGTGGCTATTACCTTCTGAATCTCGAAACCCAACTCCATAAGCTCTTGGCTTCCTTCCTCCTGCTTCATTTTCAGTAAAATCAATGACAATGTTCGTATTCCTGCTCCAAAAAATAATAGTAATTTTTATGTTTTCCTTTTTTAGCTTGACCCAAAATGATAACATACTTATTTAGATGTAATCTAACTTTAATACCCTTAATGACATGATTTACAGTTGTAGATATGTCTATAGCATATTTATATTTATAGTTTTAAAAATCTTCTTTTCTTTCTTACTCAGTTCCGAAAACTTAAATGAAAAATTTAAGCAATTACCTTCATTTTTGAACATGATCTGTTGCACGGTTGCATACAAATAAACAGTAATTTTGGTAGGATCAGCATACTCTAATAAATCAGCAGCAGTATGCCTATGACCTTGTGGATCAAAAATGGTACCACCAACTTTAGTTCCAAACAAATGTTCATACGTAAAACCATTATATGGTTTCACCCCTACTTCCACAAGACCATTTCTCACCGCCGATTGCCACTGCTTTATCTGAGGCTGAAACGCCACTTTCTTTTCAACCCATTCATAGGCTTCATTCACTACCTTTTGATCCCATCCCATTTTCTTAACGTAGCCTTTGCTTGCCCGTGAAAAGAACCCGGCATTAACGGCCGAGCCGCCGCCTAAAACACGGCCACGGTGGTTGAATACACCGTCCGTAGAGATGAAGAGTTGTGCGGGCGATGAAGGAGAAGTGTCTGCTAAATTGTTGGCAAAACCAGTAATGTTTGTGATGTTTGGGTTACCATAAGGCAAGCCACCTCTTTCCAATAACAAAACATTGGAACCTTGTGATAGAGTTGCTGCTAACGCACAGCCAGAAGTTCCTCCTCCTATAACGATATAATCGAAGAATACCACCTCTGGTGCTGTCGTAGCGTCCTTTGCGAATGTGGAATATGGGGCTGCATGCATAGAAACGAAACTAGTACTTTTAGTACCTTCATTTTTATCGAAATTGAAAACATTATATGTTTACAAAGAGCTTAGTTTCTATACACTAGCACAGTTTACTAACGTGAACTACATGTAGTTTCTCATAAAAAGTGAAATTAGCTAGTGACCTTAAAAATAAGATAAATTAGTTGCTAAAGCATATTACAATGCACTAATACACCAATAATGTAAAAAATCTTTACATTAATTCGATCTTTTCAATAGATCTTGCAGGACAGGAGAAAACGGAAGCAAAGAAGAATTAATCACGGCAAATTTAGAGCAGGAAGATATACGTACCTTTCTCAGAAAAACAAGGAACAGTGAGAATGAGAACTGCAAAAAGAGAAGAAAAAATAGAGAGCCTCCAATTTCTTGAGCTAACCATCTTACTATTTCTAGATTTATTTGGTGGTGAGAATTACTAAATGTCACAGAACAATACACTGAAACAAAATGTTCTTTTTATAGAGAGATCATTGAAAGGAATGGCTATAGAGACAAAACATTAATTCTGCGAGGTGCAAAGAATTTTGGGTCAGGCTAAATCGGAGAAACAGAGAATTGTAGTTCAACAAGTCAGATGGAGCACTAATCCATGTAAAAGATAAGCAAGTCGGTGGTTGAAGACTGATGAAAACGCAAAGCTTCATCATTTACTTTAAAAGAGCCTGTTTCTCTAACTCTCACCTGCCTAAAAGAAGCGTCATTAAATGTTCTTACCGCTAATTGACGGCAAGTTAATGAAAAAGAATAAACTATTACAACATTTTAAAAAGATAAAGTACTGTTTACAAGTAAATTAACTACTTGGTACTGAATTTCCAGAAATTCACGAATTTGAAGGCATTTGAGTAACCTGCATCTTGCTCTCCCTGGGCTAACATAACTACAGGGTTAATTTTGAGTTGTCTCTTTGATAGTGATTACACAAGAAGGCTTGACTTAAATGATGAGGAAAGGAGCACTGCTACAATATATGAGTTTGTCAGATTTTTTTTTAAATATTAATGGTGAAGGAGTGCTATACTAGCGAGCCTTCTTCTTGCAATATTAACGCCCAAACTTGATAGCCTACTAAGTATAATTTGAGAAGAAGGCGCGCTGACTAATCGTACTTTCAGTGTAAATTTTAAAATCAACAGAAGGCTTTATTAGCAAACGCGTCTTCCTTGTATTTTTAATTTACAGAGAAGGCTCAATGTGCTAACGCGTCTTCAGTTATAATTATATTTAACCGGCTGACATTATTTTGACAAATGTGTGACCCTATAGCTTTAAGTGTCACGACCCAAAAATACATTAAGTTGTACTGACACCTAACCCAATCTGTTAGGTAAACCAACTAATAGAAGTTACAACAAAATTGAGAAATCGACAGTATATGTATATGGAAACTACAACTGAATTCAATGCAATTACCCTAAGGGCTGATAGTACAAGTCATGAGCCTCTATGATTTGGATTACAAAAGTAGGAAGAATAAACACAATATTTGTTTGAAGTTTACATAAACAGACACTCACATCCCAAGCAACCATGAACAAAGGACAGCTTGAATCTGGAATGCGGGTACGTCTTCAATGCAAGACTTTGTCTCCCACAGCTACGTAGCTCCAAGATCTGCACGCAAGGTGCAAAAGTATAGCTGAGTACAACCGACCCCATGTACTCAGTAAGTATCTCGACTAACCTCGATGAAGTAGTGACGAGGTTTTTAAGTCAAAAATACCCACCAATATAACATGTTTAGTTAAATGAGCAATAAAAACAATACTTGAAATGACATAGAAGAGCACAAGTACAGATATGCGAAGCAATAAATGATTACTAAAAGAAATCACGGTCAGCTTCCTCCATATCACAATCAATCCTTTTCTTAAAGCGATAACTACCAAACAACATAGTAAATTCGCGAATATTCATAGTATGAGGAATGTGATCAAGATATCAAGTTAAATAGTACGACAACACCCTTCGTGCATTTATCTCATCCTCACCAAATATATAAATGTATGTCAAATTAATTGGCACGATAACACCCTTCGTGCATTTATCTCATTCTTACCAAGCATATGTATAACAGTACCAACCACGTAAAAAAAATGCCAATAACAGTAATAGCAAAGTGGAAAGCAGACTGGTAGCAATGTCGAACAAGGCAGAGCATACATGCAACAGTAACAGACAAGGTAGGAAACACAGAAGTAATGATGGTAATTAAGGTAGGAGGACATATATTTCTCTATCTAGCAAGGTAGAAGAGTTCGATAAAAGCACATCAACGAGCAAAGACATAGATGTAGATATAACAAACAAGACAGAAAGCATGATTGTGACCAGATAAATAGATAGAAAACATGGATAGCACAATAACAATTAAGGTAGGAAGCAAATACGTAACAACAAGAAGTCACGTAGAAAGCATAGGTGCATCAATGACAACTTGGAATGAAAACTCAAATGTATATGCAATGGCACGATATCACCCTTCAAGCTTTACTCTCTTCCTATGATATATGTATCTGCAATGGCATGACATCACACTTCATGCTTTACACTCTTCCTCACATGATAATGTAAATAAAATGGCACAACATTATCCTTCGTGTGTAATGGTGTATATAAAATGGCAAGGCATCACCCTTCGTATTTTACACTCTTCCTCAAATGATATGTAAATGAAATGGCACGGCCATATCCTTCGTGCATAATGATGTATATGAAATGGCACGGCATCACCCTTCGTTCTTTACACTCTTCCTCACATGGTAATATATATGCAATGGCACGGCATCACCTTCATGCTTTACACTCTTCTTCACTAAGCACATGTATGTCAATGACAAGCAAAGTAGAAAGTATGAATAACACCAAGAAGAGTAGTTAAGCAAATACACCACGTGAACATTAATCACAAGTCTAGAACCAATAAGCAATTTAATAAACTTCAAGAATCTTATTATTCAAGTACTTTGAAAATTTTCAACATAAGTATGGAACCCAAATACCTCATAATTACGATCATTGACATGTATTCGTTATTAGGTATAAAGATTAATGAATTTAGCACATTAGCAATTTCACAAAGAGTCCGTCAAATTTAATCAAGTTATAACAAGCTAAATCATGGTTCCTAGTATTGAAATCCATATTCATATTATTATAGAAGTCAAGTAAAACATGAGGCAAGAAATTATATATTCCAACAGGGCACAAAGAAAATCGTATAATCTACCCCGAGCATGATTAACCTTGGTACATGCATATATGCTCGTCACCTCATACATGTATCACCCTCGCGTGTAGCAAACAATATCATTTTATTACGAAAAATTCTTCCAACAAAGCTAGGCAAGACACTTACCTCAAGTAAGCTAAATTAACAGTCTAAGAAGCCCTTCCCATGCAAATCAACTGCCAAATGGCTAGAATCCCAATCCAAATTGTGAAACTTCCCTCAGAAATCGCCCAAATCCGAGCTCCAAAACCTTATAAGAAAAAGTGACTAAGTTTCGGAATAAATTAAAAAAATACAGCAGTTGTTCTAGCTCGAATCAGACCCTAGATGACCCCAAAACTTACATTTGATAAGCCCAAATAATCCTTGTGAGATTACACCCAAGATAGATTTTTGAATCACCTAATCTGGTCTTAAAATAAGGGAGATATGTGTCACGACCCCAAACACCCTCCGTATGACCTCATGATGGCACCTAGTCTATGAAACTAGGTAAGCCGATTACTATCAATATTGAGCCAGTTACTAACAATATGTAATGACCCGATCGGTCATTTTGAGAATTTGCGTCCCGTTCGGTGGCTTAATGTCTTGAGCATCTTCGTATCATGCATTATGACTTACGTGTGTGGTTGAGCTCGATTTTCGGACTATTCGGGATTTATTTTGGAAGGATGATTCATGTTTTAGAAGCTTAAGTGAAAAGAGTTGATCGGAGTTTGACTTTTGTTTAGAAGACTATGGAATAGTATTTTGATAATTCCAATAGATCTGTATGGTAATTTTAGACTTAGGCATGCGCCCAAATTTGGAGTTGGAGGTCTGTAGGTTGATTTGATGCATTTTGGCGAAAATTAAAAAGTTGAAGATAGGTTGAGAGGTTTGACCGGGAGTTGACTTTGTTGATATAGGACTCGGATTGTGATTTCGAGAGTTGGAATAGCTCCATTATGTCATTTGGTACTTGCATGAAAAATTTGACTTCATTCTGGGTTGAATTGATATGATTCGCGCGAGATGTAGAAGTTGAAAGTTCATAAGTTCATTAAATTTGATTTGAGGTGCGATTCATAGTTTTGGCATTATTTGATGTGATTTGAGGCCTCGAGCAGGTTCGCGTTATGTTATGGAACTTTTGGGTTTGTTCGGACGGGGTCATAGGGTCCCGAATATGTTTCGGACGCGTTGCAGATCATTTTGAGCCTTGTGGAAGTTCTTGAAGAACCTGTATGGTGGTATCTTCGCACCTACCAATAAGGGCCCGCAGGTGCGGTGCCGCAGGAGTGGAGAATTGGAGCGCAGGTGTGGCTTTGGTTAGAGAAGGAAGGGACCGAAGAAGAGGTCATTTGGTTGCAGAAGCGTAAGCGTAAGCGTAAAAGCGCTAGGTTTGTCGCAGGTGCGAGGGTAGCAGAGGATGGAGTAAGCGCAGATGGGTTGGTCTTTCCGCATTTGCGATATCGCAAATGCGGTGCATGGAGCGCAGATGCCAATCATCCTATCTTAAGTGGTTCTAATAAGTGCGAGCTTTTCCCGTAGAAGTGGTCGTCGCAGGTGTGTGTTTTTGTCCGCAAAAGTGAAAGTGCTAGGGCAGAAGGTTATATCTCGATTTTGGGCAATTTTGGAGGGGTCCTTCATGATTTGGATTGGGGTAAGTGTTCTTTATCCAGAATAGATTATATTTTGATGATTCCATAATAATTTTTATCATTAAATAAGTGAATTGAATGAGAGAAAATGAGAATTTTTATAAAATCTTTCAAAAATATAAAATGAAGATCTGAAGGTCGGTTTGATGTCAGAGTTGGATAATTTTGGTATGGTTGGATTCATCTTGGAGTGGGTGTTCGGATTTTGTGAATTTTTGTCGGGTTCCAAGGCACGGGCCTGGGGTTGACTTTTTTTGTTTTTATTAAATATCAAATCTTTATTATCCTGATTTTTTCCTATGGTTTTTATTTATGATATGAAGATATTTCGGCTAGATTTGAGCCGTCCGGAGGTTGTTTCACACGAGAAGGTCAGTTTAGAATATTGATTTAGCTTCTTTGAGGTAAGTATCTTCCCTAAATTTGTGTGGGGGAAACTATCCCTTAGTATTGGAGTTGTTGGTGTTATTTGTGTTATGTGAAAGCCGTGTACGCGAGGTGACGAGTATGTACTTAGGATTATATGTGGAAATTGACCGGTTTAGACTCTTAGGCTTCTTTCATATATTTATTTGGAAGTTGTTAGCACCTTTTGTATCTTTTATTTGTCATATATGCTATCACATGCTTTATTTGAAGTTGTCGTTACATGTCACATTCTTTACTTGTCGAGTTTGCTCTTATATGCTTTATCGGAAGTTGTTACCGCTTTTACCATTATGTAATTTCTTTTATTATCGAGTTACTTTTAATTGAAATTGGTGTACATGATATCATTTTGTTGCTGGGTTATTCTCATGCATTTTGACATAGTTGCTAGTGCGTGCCATCTATTTCATTGTTAGTCTATTCACACACTAAAATCCGAAGTTTGCTATTTCATAAAAATACTTTCACTATTGAGTTTATCCTTAAAAAATTAATTGGATTTGAGGTTATCGAAAGTCAATAATCTATTTTAATTGGAGTCGTGTTTAAAGGTGGTGTTTTTCCTTGTTGAGTTACTTTCCCGTTCATTTCATTGTTATTGAGATTCTATATACATTGTGTTGAGCCGTGGGCTATTTATTATGGAAAAATTAATATTGTTAGATCTGTGGAAAGATTGTGGCCTATGGGTACTTGTGATATGAATATATACGTCGTGTTGTTGTGATATTAGCATTTGTGAAATTGTTGTGTGGTTTGATAGTTGTTATGCTAAGCATAAGGGTGGCATTTTCACCGTTGTTGTTATACGGGGCATAAGGGTGGCATCTCACTGTTGTTGAATGTACGGAGAGATAAGCATGGCTATTATATGGAGTGATACGGGTGGCTATCGGAGAGGTAAGGCTGGCTAATGATATTGTCATGGCAGAGTGATAAGGGTGGCTATTATACGGAGTGATATGGGTGGCTATCGGAGAGATAAGGGTGGCAAATGTGATTGTCTGATCATTTAATAAGGGTGGCTATTATACGGAGTGATATGTGTAGCTATCGGAGAGATAAGGGTGGCTAATGA
Source organism: Nicotiana obtusifolia (assembly GCA_002018475.1). NCBI lineage: Eukaryota > Viridiplantae > Streptophyta > Magnoliopsida > Solanales > Solanaceae > Nicotiana > Nicotiana obtusifolia. Next base: position 94,138 of record MCJB01002191.1, read on the forward strand.
TATTGTCAGGGAGGAATGATACGGGTGGCTATCAGAGAAATAAGGATGGCAATGTTAGGGATGATGTATTATGGCTTGGGGACATGTTGAAGATTTTCGTGTGAGGGTGTGCTTTTCCTTGTGTATGTCATACACCTTGCGTGACTTGTTTTGTTAGTTCGATAAGCTACTCGATGTCTTTGATATTACTTGTTGACTTGGGCTGCAGTAGTACACTCGCACAAGCATATATCGTAGCATGCCATTATACTAGCTCAGTAGTATGAAACTTGACTTTTATTGATCGTGCCCATGTGTTCTTGTATTATCCATTTTCATGTTGCTATTGAGCCTGCGATCATGCCGGGCAGAATGTGATTATGAGCCTGTGATCATGCCGGGCAGATTGTGATTGTGGGCTTGTGACCACGCAGGGCAAATTGTGAATATGAGCTTGTGATCATGCTAGGCGGATTGAGATATTGTCACGTGAGTTGTCCATGCAGTTGTGATTCGAGATGCGGGTACGTGGTGCCGTGAGTATGTGATGGTGGATTGACACCCGTGACTTGTGACTATGAGATGAGGTATCACGGAGTGATTTCGTTTTGAAACTTGTGTTAGAACGACTTGATAATTTGGTTGTCATTTCTGTTACTTTTTTGGTATCAATGGTATTTTCAAGGTGTTCTTATTGCTTTACTTTTTATATCACTTGTTGATTCTTGTTGCCATTTACTGATTTCTGCTTTCCATTATTAGATTTATACTTCCATACTTATCAGGTTATTTGGTCTAGTGAGTGATTTGACTGTACCTCGTCACTACTCCATCGAGGTTAGTCTTGATACTTACTGGGTACTGATCGGGGTGTACTCATACTACACTTCTGCACTTTTTTGTGCAGAGCCAGGTATTGGATATATCGGACCCAGCAGAGTTAGCTTGTTGATCGCGAGGATTCAAAGAAGAGCTGTTTGGTCATCGCAGTCCTTTGGAGTCCTTTTCTTATATTGTACTGTTAGTTTGTCATATGAATAGTATTGTACTTCGACCCTTGAGATCATTCCATGTATTCAACTAGAGTTCGTGACTCTGTATTACCAGTCTTAGGAGGTTACTATGATTATTGCCGCCTAGGCTTATTCTGCTTTTGTTTTGGCATTTATATTAAACTATGTTTCAAATTATCATTGTTAATAACTGGCTCAATTGTGATAGTAATCGGCTTACCTAGTCTTAGAGACTAGGTGTCATCACGACGTCCTACGAAGGGAATTCGGGGTCATGACAATATGATGTTTTGAACTTTTAAAGGATGTCTGAAAATTTAAGGGACATAAATGGCATTTTTGTACACCAAAAAATCAGCAATAAAAGATGTTCGTTTTAGCACCCAAAACTCATGCGGAACCTCCCGGACACAAAACATATATGCATTTCCTTCATAAAACACGCTATGAACCTGCTCGCGCACTCGAAACACCAAAAAAAGATTTTCTTGACCTTATATTGACCATAGTCAAACTCCAAATCTTTCACTTAACTAATCTCTCAACCAATGATCCAAAACACACCTGAGCCCCTCAGGACCGCATCCGATCCTACCAACAAGTACAATTCCATTATCCAAACTTATTTAAAGCCTTAAAACACCCACGGGAACATCACAACAAAGAATCGAGGCTCAAATCGAATAGAATTTTTCTTAGATTGTTAAATCTTCATTCCTCAATAGGGTATCTGAATCACATTTAAACACTTCAGATTACTTGCAAACTTTGCACACAAGTTCAATTCAACTATATATACCTATTCGAAGTCTCGAAATACCAATTGGAGTCCAATAACATCAAAGCCAACTATTGGTCAAACTTATGAACTCTTAAGTTCTTCAAATTGCAAACTTCCGAGAAATAGAGTCGAATTCTTCTAAGAACCTCCAAAATCGAATCTGAATATTCGTACGAGTCCAAAATCATCATACGGATCTATCAGAACCATAAAAATTCATTTCTGAGTTCGTATCCAAAAGTCAAACCTTGGTCAACTCTTCCAACTTAAAGCTCCAAATCGAGAGTCATTCTTCCAAATCAATCTCGAACAACTCAAAAACTAAAACCGACCATACACGCAAGTCATAATACATCATATGAAACTACTCAAAGTCTCAAACCACCGAACAGAATGCTAAAGCTCAAAATGACCGATCGGATCATTACATTCTCCCCCATTTAAACATACGTTCGTCCTCGAACGTGCCTAGATTCATTTCAAAACCATAAAATCACTATATAAACCTGTTATACACATACTCATGGGTGATGTCATGTTACCTCAATCCATAAAAGCCTATTGACACAATCTCGACTGAAGATTTTTCCTTTAACCTTAACTGAGAAGCCTTTAAACTAAATTTCAACATCCAAGACGCCTTCTAAGATCCGATTCTCTCATTCACACACTATATCGATCTCAACCAGTTGCAACAAATAATACATATATTCACAAGATACAACTACACAATGTAGGCCACTGCTCATATGCCCATAGAAATATCTCTAACCATAATGGCTTCCCATTACCAAATCCGGTACCGGTAACAAACCTCATATCAAATAAAATCTTGTTCCAAACCTTCGTACTCTACCAATGATGAAAGAAACATGCAGAAACTCATAACTACTCACCCAATCAACAAGCTGAGGAGCTCCCACGTCCGACAAGGATGTTGCCAAATTTAAGCGGTAATATAAGATTATTCTTCCAAAAATTCCAAAAACCAATACTGTAGTGAAAATCTCAGATCCAGGGCCTTGTTCACCCAATATAAGCAGCCCAACAGACAAGTCACACCAAAAGCCATATGGAGGCCCCACACAACGCGGTCCGTACACCAAACAAGTAATAACTCTGATATGACAGATAATAGTAAGTGGGTCAAATAAGAAGGCTACCAAGCAAGTTAAAAAGGAAGGGTAATATTGCTACTTTTTGTATGTTTTAAAATGTCAATTGATCAGCGTGTAAGGGTTGCGGTGTACTGAGAAGGTGAGATAATTTATGAAATTGACATAGTTAGATATTATTGTGGTGTTCGTTCCATTGTGAAACTTCCGCTGAATGTTGAATATGAGTGGCTAGTTAGAAACTTGCATATTATGATGAAAATCAACCCTAACGAGGTAACGCTTGTTATCTCCAGTAGGTGGCCATATCCGACCACACAGGGTATTGTTCGATATATAGAAATTCTCTTGTATCCATACTTTCATGCCATTATTAAAATTAAATATATATTTAAAACTATGACCATAAATAAATAATTTAATTTCATCACCTGAAGCAAAGCCAGAAATTCACCGATGGTGCTAGTCCTACACTGTGAAGCATGACAAAGAAAGCTATACAATATAGATAGTGTGGCTTCTCCCCAAGCGTATCACCCAACATTTTCCAGGTCATGAAGAAACGGTAGATACATCAACTTAACTTTGTTACCTGATGTATCAACTGCAAGCATGCCTCCAGTGATCCACATTATGTATAAATGAACCCGCTACTGGACTTCATACTCAGGGGTATCATCAGTAATCGAATCAAGTAACTTTTTATGGTTAATCAACGATGACATTCTAAGCCTACCCCGCTGAAATTCAGTGTAATCCGATGCCCAACAGATAAGTGTCATCATCGAGGGACGCTATTCTTCAGTGTCCTTAGTATCATCCAACTCTGTCACAGGATCTCTATCAATAGGTAACCCGTACAGTACAGCAATATCCTGCAGCGTGATCGTGCCCTCATTAGTCCTAAGATGAAAAGGATGTGTCTTTGGACGCCATCTCTCCGCCAACGATATTATCATATCATGATCAAGTGTTGTGTAACCAGCAGCCACAACACCATAAAATCCCGCCTGCAATAAATACCAACATACTCGTGCATGTAACGGGTGTCTCTTCTATGTGTTTCTAAAACTCACCATCGTACTGTCGGCACATCAATGCCTCACACGTGGAACTATTATCTCCTAACTATGGTGGTCAGCTTGCCCCATAAGGACAAGGGAATCGAAAGGGCCCAGGTGCACGGTAGGGACTTCCGTATAGCCCGAAAAGATAAGGCGATGGATGGTAATAAATATCAGTAAAATACATATATGTCATATCATTTATAATATTAAATAAATTATCAATCAAAAGCACAATAATTCAACTACCCTACGCTGCATATTCGCACGAACCTTGACTGCTTTTAAAAAAGTTATTCGACTATCTAATATGTTACTTTCTCATGACCCACAATTTGAGTTTCTTTTCACATAATGGGATATAGTATGACACTATAAATACAACGAGAACTACATCCTTCAAGTTATTCGCACATATCTATCTAATTTACTTTTGTTTATATTTAGAATAATGCCTAAGAAGCTAACTTTCAATGGTTTGTTCAAGAAAAGGCAAAAAGGAGGAGGTAGTTCATGGAACCCCATGGTAAGAGCAAAATATTAAATAGCATTGAACCATATTTTAAAAAAAATATGCTAAGTTGTCATGCCGGGTAAGAAGTGGTATGGTATTCTTCGCCCTTACAAATCAACCTATTTCCATTTATAAAGATCTAGGAGTAGCAAGACATATTATTGAAGGTACTGCACACTCAACAAAGCTTGAAGCAGTTCGAGTTTGGGGTGAAAAACTTCAGTGGGTTGAGTTATATTTGAAGAGGTGTGAATATGAGGTGTTAGGTCGCTGGCACAATCTCATTATACCACAAGCAGTTTCAGCAACTTTTCAAGAATGCAAGTTCAGAGATGAAGCACTAGTTATGCAGCACTTGATGAAAGAAATCTTTGAGACGGAAAAAGCACTAGACACCTTTCATGCTTTGAATGAGCTAAACATGGTGAAGGGAAGTGAAAAAGATCATTCGACGGTATTAGAAAAAATAAAATTGCATCGTGATCAAACATATCCAGTATACCCAACAAATGAAGAATGGATAGGATTTCCTAAATATTTATCACAAACATTGGATTATGGAGTGCCATATTGTTGCCAAAATCATATCTATAGTGATTTTAACTTTACCCAAAAAGTTCAAGACCTAGGTCATAATTGGGGTCTAGAATCCGAGGAAGAATTGCAGGACAAAGAGGACGATGAAGAAGATGTTCGCGAAGAAGAATACATGATTGTACCTGACAGTGATGAAGATTAAAAAGGTCCTCATTTTATTCCTTCACATCAACTATTACCTACCTTAGCGTTTATGTATGTTATATTTGTATTATTAAGGTTCTAGTCAATTATTAGATTAGGGTTAATATATGACACGATATTCAAAAATTTAAAAAATAAAAAAAAAATGCGGATGTAATTGTCATTAGGTAGCTTATGAGTTGTATAACTTGGCTCATTCTTATATTGGTCTTACTAACATAAGTAATAATAGTGTCACTATGTTTTGGATAAATTTTAATATAGTTATTATTTCGTTCTAAAATTTAGAATTATAAATTTTACTAAAAGTAATACTCTTGACGCTTATATAATTTTTTACCTCAAAAATATAATACTATATAATCTACGCAAATCAAGTGTACAAATTATTGAATAAGAGGGTGTTTGGATTGGCCTATTTTAAGTGCTTATTGGCTTTTAAGCACTTTTTAGTTTTTGTGGTATTTGGCAATGATAAAAAGTGCTTAAAAGCACTTACTTTTAGACATGAAAAGTATAAAATAAGCCAAAAGCCAAAAATTGGGTCTTACCAACTTATGACTTTTGACTTTTAGCTTATAAATTACTTTTTAAAAGCCAATTCAAACACCTTCTAAATTAGGCATTTTAATGTTACACATACTAATGGTCAATTTTTTTCCAATAAAGAAAGGAATTTAAAGCGATATTTTTGCTAATATTCAATCTTGGACATTAACAAAATACAACAAGTAGAGATGAATTCAACCAATCAAAATAATAACAAGATACAATTTTTGTAAACCAAAAAAAGATAATATACAATCAATCAAAATATTAAAAATAAAACTACAAATGGTCAAACTTTTTTCACTACAAATAAAAGGAATATAAATTAATATTTTTGCTCACATAGCAATTAAACTTGTTCTAATATTTAAACTTGGATAGAATAAAAATGCAATATTTATACATGAATTCAAAACAGAAAACAAATAAAATCATAACCAATCAAAATATAACAAGAATCTATTTAAAATTTGAGGCAAAAAAAAAATAATTGGGAGAAATAAAACTCACTTGAACAATAACAACCCTGCTACTACTTATTCCGAAAATAGTGTGATTTATTTTTTCTTGGGCTGATATAGAATTTTTTTTCCTGTGAAACTTGAAGGAATTTTCGGTTGAAAATGAAGGAAGCCGACTGAAATGGAGAAGAAAGCAGAAGAGTTTAACAGTTTACAAGAAAAACGTATTTAAAGCGCATACTTTCAATATTAAGACTGAAGGCGCGACATACGAGCATACATTCAGTATTAAGACTGAAGGCACAATCAACGAAAAAGCCTTTCATAATGCTGAACCGTCAGACTAGTGCGCATCAGGGTACTAATTACAACTAAAGGCGCATTAGCTCATTAAGCTTTCGTCAATTAAAAATGCAAGAAACGTGAGTTTCATTATAAAGCCTTCCGTTGATTTACGCTGAAGGTGAAGTTAGTCAGTGCGATTTTTTTCAAATTATATTTAATGGTCCGTCAGGTTTGGGCGCTAATATTACAAAGAAGAAGACTCGCTAGTGTGGCGCGCTTTCATCATTAATGTAAAAAAAATTCTGACAAACTCATGTATTATAGTGATGCTCCACTCTTCCATTTAAGTCAAGCCTTCGATTACACAAAACTATAATAAAAAAGAAGCTATTAGATATTATGTTAATAGAATAACTACGTTTTAACTTAAGAATAAACATGTTAGAAATTAAATTCATATATAGTAAATGCTAAATAAAAATATAACCAATAGCTTAATCTGAGAACTGAGTTCAAACGCGAATGGATATATAGAACATCAAATTGAAATTCAGACCCAAAAGAGTAAATCAGTAATAAAATAAAACTTTCGTACTTAATTGAACCTTATTAAAAAGTTGATTCTTAAGTTAAAAATCTTAAGTGCATTTCATGTTACTTGCAAAGTATTCTTAAATCTTAAGTTACAATAAGATTAAAAATTAAATCAAATAAAGAAGTACAAATTATAAATATATTACTAGTAATTAATAATTAATGATTCAATATAACAAAATCTTGGTTGATTTCTAATTTACTTAGTAATCGAACCTAGGAAATGAATTACTATGTTTTTAAAATTAAAAAATCAGATCATAAATCGAGCAAATTGAGTCGAGCCGAATGAATTCGGTTGAACCGAGCTATGATCCGAACGAGTTTGAAAACCTTTAATTGAGCCATGCCAAACTTTAATAAATATTTTAACGTTTGCTTGTGGGAGAGAATTCAATTATCTGTAGATAAAAGTGAGTTGCTCAAGTGGTGAGCACCTTCCACTTTCAAATAGGTTGTGAGTTCGAACCATTCAAAATGTAATGTGAAGAGCTCTTGTAGGGAAGAAATAATTAAAAAAACACTATCTGTATTACTGTATATTAATCTAATGCATGAACATATGACAGCGGGAACATTAAATATTGCTCCGCATTGCGTACGTCTAATGAGTGGCACTCCTATTCTAGGCAGTATATCCTAATCGTGTAGTCATTCTAAGTTAATACATGTAATCATCGACGCATCTATTCTAGCACAGAAAAGCCTCATGGCGATCTGTGTCTGAACCCTAAGTAAACGACTGCTGTTGGTTCTTAAGGATGGACCAATTGTTGGGACTTTTCTGGGTAAGATGCCGTTGCCGCTGGTGCATCAGTGAACACAAATAAATGAGATTGCAGCAATGATTTTCCTTTTCTCACGATCCCCTTAATATTAGTTTGACTGTTTTTCTAGATATGCTCTGCTAGATCGAATCCGTATACATGGTCTTTTGGAAACGCACTAAGATACCTAACATCACACTAAGTCTCAAGTATCTGATCGGAGTCTCTGAGGGTACGAAATATTGAGCCATCATAAAAGCTCTCGGTCTCACACAACAATAAGTTGAGAATAGACTTATATTAACCCAATTGGTCGGCATTAGCACACATAGTATGAAACACGTGGTACTGCATTTTCTCTTTTTTCCCAAGGAGCGCATATCTTTATCTTATAAAGAATGTTGTACATATGATATTTAGACGCCATAAGTATCTAAATTTGAGTTACTTGATCTACAAAATCATATTTAACTCACATCTGGCTTACAAAGTAGACTAGGTGAACATTTTTCACCTAATGACCCTATGTCATTGTTTAAGCAACATTCTGACTTTAAGCGAATAACTCTCAAATTATCCTTATGATAATTTTACTTAGAATCATGTCTCATCTCCTCACATCACTAAGATAAGGAGGCGATTGCCTGTGAGAGAAGGCCAACCTCATGTCTATCCGACATACTAATAAAAACTAAATGAATAAAGAATGCACATAACATTCAACAATATAAATATGTATGTTTGTAAATAAACTTTATTGATAATCAAAGAGCATCAGTTTTGTGAACACGAGAAAATGAATAATAAAATGATGTTTTATACTTCAATACCACACGGGGGAGGGGGGGGGGTGATTTGTGTGGAATCCAATTTTTTCGTGCACTGATTATAGAAGGACCTAGTTCTTCTATGTGTTCCTTATACTACTATTGCAGAAATAGTAAATGCGGAAAGTAAAGAACACAAGTATTTTTACGTGAAAAATACCCGGCTCAAAAGGTGAAAAAATCACGACCTACTATTCAGTAGGATTTTTCCCAACACTTCCACTAAATCATTGACCCAAAACAGCATTTTAAAAACTCTTTGTAAACCTAAGGATTGACTCTAATCCCGCTGTGGCAACCAGCCTCTAACTGTTGCGACAATTTCAAGTTAACTCTAACTTGAATACTCAGAGTACCTAATATAAATGCTTCTAGATAAAGCTGAAAGGTACAACTTGAAAAGCCTTATTACAATTGAACTAGAATAAAAGACAGACACTTGGAACTGGTTCTTCTATCTGGTTCAAGTAGCTTCAGGTTCACACAATTGAATCACAGAAGAATTGATTGCAAAATGCCTTGCTATTTTGCTCTCAACTCATGTTTAACTTCAGCATTTGTGCGTTACTGTAGAATGAGAACATCATGCAATTTATATAGCTAGTAGAGTAGGAAATAACTAAAGTTCTAATGCTATACAATTCCATGGTGAAAGAGTTCTAGTTATCTTCAACTTCTAACATCTCCCTTATCTAGGATAGAGTTCTCTCGAGTAAGGAGTCCTTCGCCTTATCACTTATGAAACCTTTTCGATCAGGAGATACCAGATATAAGAACTTGAGATTATCTCCTTCCCGTGCATCCCTTATGCTCGAATCTGCCCGTGTCTGTGTACGCTGTGTATGGATCTGGGTTCATGTTTGAGTTCCTTTGTCAATTGTCAAAACAAAACTTCACTTGGGCCAACAAATTCTCCCTTTTTGATGATGACAAAATCTGTGCTTTTCATAAGCATAGGCCTTGTATCAACTCAGCTCAACATCAACACAAGGTTAGAACACTTTTCATTTTAAAGTCACTAATCATCAAGGTACAGGTTCATTAGGTTATAGACATTACAGTCCAAAGTAAAAAGCACAACCTATCTTCCCCCTTTGGCATCATCGAAAAGTTGCATAATTATGTTAGATAACCAGATTTTAATAGAAATTACTCATGTCCGCTGGGGCTACTTCTAATGCAATCATGGAGTCAAGCATCATATATCAATCTAATGATATTAGCCATCTAAGTAGCATCAGCAAACAGTTAGAGCACAAAAACAGGTGATTATCATTGATACTAGTCATCCACAAAGCATAAAGAGAAATATAAATATTGGATCTTGATGGGTACCTTGAAGTGTGCAAGTACAGCTGTGAGAATGAAACCATAGGGTATGACATGAGTTTTGGTGCCAGTCAAAACCCTAGGGAGAAGCTGGATGATAAATCCAGGCCAATTGATTTGCCTCCACTGTCCAGACATTCCATAAGGACCAGGTCCATGGATGTGGCAATGTGCCTCCTTTCCTGCCTAAGCAGCACAACTTTGTTAATAAATTCGAACAACACTGTGTGGGGTGGCTTATCTCACTTTTGTATATAGCCTTAGGCTCAAGCTCTTCTTCATTGTCACCAAACTTCCTTGTAATGGCAAGGGCAGTAGGGAGATTCTCAAGACTTGGCCATTTGAGTTTCTTGTAATCATTGTACCTTGCAGCAGGTACACGTAGGATCTCTCCCAGTTCCTTGTCATCAAAACTCACCGTCACCCCCTTCATTACACTGGTGACTCTACCATTCTTGATCTCACAATTTGCCATGAACTCCACAATCTCAGCTCAAACAAGCTTTCCATCCATCTGAAGGACCATGTCCTTCCAACCTTGCAATTGCAATTTTTCCTGCAGCATCACCATGTCTTCCTCCTCCAAGTTCCCGAGGAGTCTACCTTTTAAGATGGTTCTTTTCCCAAACTTAACCATCTTGTCCTCCTCAGCATCATATTCTTCTCCTTTTTCTTCTCCACTCCATTCTTCTTCTTCCACTATTTTTAGTTTTCTGGACTTCAAGGCAGGCCTGGTTCTTTTGGCCAAGGTAGATGTCCCTGCAAACATTGTCTTTAAAACAGACTTCTTTATGGAAGTCTTGATCTTCTTTGCCTTTGGAGTCACAACCTCCATTTCTTCTGCCTCCTCTTCATCATGAAGGCTAGACACTTTTCTTAGTAGATCCTTGAGGGGTTCCTGCACAGATGGAACAGGTTCTTGGAACCTCTTCCTCAACCTAATCAGCCCCTCAGCAGCTTCTCCAGACCCACTTCCCCCTTTTCCTTTCACACTTTCTTCTTCTCTTCCAGCAGATTCCTTACTACATACTACCATAGCTCCCGTTTCTTCAGTCACACCAACAGGAGTTGGTGAAGATTCAACCACTCCTTTTCCCATTCCCCTCACATCGCCTTGAGCACCCTCACTCTCCTTTCCTTTTCTAATTTATTTTTACCACCAATTTTTCCAGACTCAGTGGTCTCTACCCCAGCCACCGTTCCTACCAGAACAAACCTATTTTCTAGATTTGCAACAACCTCGGAGATGATTTCAGAAGTAATTTTCGGACCAGAAGTTACCTGCTTTATTTCAAAAGAAATAGTTTCTCCCCGATGAGGTAGTAGACTTGAATGATTCATCAGATTTCAAGGGTTCTTCTTCCCGACTCGCTTTCAATTGTTCATTAATTTTCTTGATTTGTTCTCCTCTAGCAACAAACCTTGTGAGCTATCATCTTGAACCTTCCTTTCTTAGAGGTGGGTGTGGTTGAAGGTGGTGATGGATGGTGTGGGTATAGTTTCCTTGGGTGGTGATGAGGAATTCTCAGAGAGGTTTGCCATTTCTTTTTTGGTTATGAGAGAAAATGAGCTTGTGTGTTTGGAAGATGAGAGAAGATAGAGAGAATTTTTTATGGCTTGAAAATTAAGAAGTGAAGAAACAACTAAGGGATAATCAATTTAAAGAGGTATAGTTTAATTGGGTAACATCTACTTTTTCAGAAGTTTAGAGGTCTAATCAAACTGGGAGTCAGTTTGAAGAGACGTTTATGACTCTCCCTAGAATTTAGTTGCTTATTACGTTTTTGGGACTCTTTTGAATGAAACTGGTTCATTTAGTAATGGATAAGCTCAAGGAGGTTAGGATAAAATGTGACTCTCCTCTTGATCATAATCCAAATATAATTATTCCAAAGTATGCAGAGTGGAGAATACGTACCAAGTAATCTTGATGAACCAGGTTCTTCATTCATAAATCTCTTATGTAAGTCTGAATTTTCCAAGAAAATAGAGATAATACCATTAGAGATTAATGAGTCATTTCAGCACATGGCACAAGAGTATACTGATGAAAGTATGAGACTGAGCAAAATCTAATATAGTTGTGTATAAAAATTCACAGTTTTTCTAACCAAATTTTGAGTTAGAACTGGTTCCTTTTAGGTGATATTAATCATCCCTAATTCTCACATGTTCATTTCAAAGTGATCTCCACTTAGAGCTTTTGTTAAGATGTCAGCTATTTGCTTGTCAGTAGCAAAAAAATTCTACAATGATCAAACCCTTCTCATAGTTGTCCCTCAAAAAATGAAGCCTAACATCTATGTGCTTAGTTCTCTTGTGATGAACCGGGTTCTTGGTCATACTAATTGCACTAGTGTTATCACAAAAGTTGGGGATATGACCTATATCAATTCCAAAGTCCATTAATTGATGTTTTATCCATAACAATTGAGCACAACATGAGGCAACTGCAACATACTCAACTTCAGTAGTAGATAAGGCAACATAATTTTGCTTTTTGGTGGCCCAAGACACAATACATGAGCTAAGAAAGTATGCCATACGGGAGGTTCTCTATCAATCCACAAGAAAATCTACATAATCAGCATCAGTATATTGAAATTACTATCTATTGGATACCATAGATAGAGGTCAGTGGTGCCTTTTAGCTATCTCAAGATCCTCTTGACAGCAGTCAAGTGAGACTCCTTTGGATTTGCCTGAAATCTAGCACAAAGGCCTACACTGAAAATAATGTCAGGTCTACTAGTATTGAGATAGAACAAAGAGCCAATCATTCCCCTATACAACTTCTGATCAACAGATGAACCAGGTTCATCTACATCCAATTTTGTGATTGTTTCTATAGGAGTGTCAATTTATTTGGAATCTTCCATTTTAAACCATTTAAGCAACTCTTTCACATACTTCTGCTGATGGATCATAGTTCCATTTTAAATTTTGTTTAATTTGCAAGCCTAAACAGAACTTGAGCTAACCCAACATACTCATTTCAAATTCACTCCCATTAGTTTAGCAAATTCTTTACTTAACTTATCATTAGTTGCTTCAAATATTATATCATCAATATATATCTAAACTACCAAGAGATCTTTACTTTTTTCTTCCAAGAATAGAGTATTGTCAATTTTACGTCTCTTGTACCCATGCTCAAGCAAGAACTTTGATAATCTTTCATACCATGCTCTTGGATCCTGCTTGAGCCCATAGTGCTTTGTCAAGGTTTTACACATGATCAGGACATTCCTCGCTTTCAAAGCCCGGAGGTTGCTTAGCAAACACTTCTTCCTTTAGATAGCCATTGAGGAAGGCACTCTTGACATTCATCTGATGGAGAGTGAACTCAATATAAGCAGCAAAGGCTATAAGGAGTATAAATGTCTCCAATCTTGCAACTGGAGCAAAAGTCTCATCGTAGTCTATGCCCTCCTCTTGACTATAACCTTGAACTACCAATCTTGCCTTGTTCCTTGTAACCGTTCCATCTTCGTCAAGTTTGTTTCTGAAGACCCATTTTGTGCCAATTACTTATCTATCCTTGGGTCTTGGTACATATGCCAAACTCGACCTCTCTCAAATTGGTTGAGTTCATCTAGCATTACATTTACCCAGTCTGCATCCTGCAAAACCTCAGCAACATTTTTAGGTTCAATAAGAGATAAAAAAGCATCAACAGCACAAAGATTCCTTAAAGAAGATCTGGTTTTGATTCCAGAGGTTGGATCGGAAATTATATTCTCAATAGGATGAGAACTTTGATACTTGTAAAGTTTTACACCTAGCTGAATTCCCTTAGATGTTCCTTCAATGTTTTGTTGCCGAGGAGCAGATTCATGGACAGATTCCCTCGAGGTTTGAGGATCACTTCCTTTTTGTTCAGTTCCCCCTATCAAGTTGCCTTGGTGGAAGGACCTGTTCCATTACTTGTTCCTTCCTATGGTGCAGCTTCAATCTGGGCTGTTGTTTTATTTGAGTTTCTTACCAGCCCGATTGCTTCATCATCATGTTCCTGGTTCTCCGAAAGAATGTTAGTTTTATCAAAAACAACATGTACACTTTCTTCTACACACATAGTTCTTTTGTTACAGATCTTATAAGCATTGCTATGTGATGAATATCCCAAGAATACTCCCTTATCACTTCTGGGATCAACCTTACCTAGGGTACTTACATCCAAATGCCCTAAGATGGGATATGTTTGGCTTTCTCCCTTTAAGTAACTCATAGGGAGTCCTCTCAACGAGAGGTCTAGTCATGCACCTATTTATGATGTAACATGCAGTGTTCACAGCTTCTGCCCATAAACTCTGGGGCAGTTTTCTAGAAAGAAGCATAGTCCTAGCCATTTGTTCCACTGTCCTTTTCTTCCTTTCAACTACTATATTTTGTTGTGGAGTCCTAGGATCAGAAAAATTATGATTTATGCCATGCTCATCACAAAATTCAGCAAATTTATCATTCTAAAAGTTAGTACGATGATCAGACCTAATTGATGCAAGTTGATTACCTAGTTGTTTTTGAGTTTTTCTAACAAAAGAAGTGAACATGTCAAATGCTTCATCTTTAGATGTTAAAAACAATGTCCAACTAAACCTAGAGTAATCATCAAAGAGCACCATAACATATCTCTTACCACCTCTGCTCAATGTTCTCATTGGTCCACAAAGATCCATATGAACTAGTTCCATCGTTCTGGTGGTGATTACCACTTTCTTGCTTTTGAAAGAGGATATTACCTGCTTCCCCCTTGCACAAGTCTCACAAACTTTATCTTCCTTGAAATTATTGTTAGGCAGCCGTATCACCAAGTCCTTGGAGACTAGTTTGTTGAGTTGACATAGAATGGCATGTCCAAGTCTCTTGTGCCAAAGAAGGGGATCATTATCCAACACAGTTAAGCAAGTGAGTTCATTATCTGAAAGTGTGGACAGATCTACAACATATATGTTGTTTACTCTCTTTTCCTGCAAAACTATCTTGTTAGTTGTAAGATTAATCACAAAGCATTTCATAGAGGTGAATGCTACCATGATACCTCTATCACGCAATTGTGATACACTTATTAAACTGTATTTTAGTCCATCTATCAAGTAGACGTTCTGAATAGAGTGAGAATCAGTCTTACCTACCTTTCCAATCCCAATGATCTCATCTTTCTTCCCATTTCCAAAGGAGACATTACCTCTTTTAAGATCCTCAAGTGAAAGGAACTGGTTCTTGCTTCCTGTCATATGCTTTGAGCAGCCACTATCCATGTACCATATTTGATTGCTCCCCTTCAGTTGGACCTGCAAAAGGAAGTCAGTGGTTAGTCTTAGGAATCCAAACTAGTTCGGGTTCCTTTCTATAGGCAAAAGGATGAATCAAATTCTTTTTAGCCCAACTTGGTAGCCTACTTCCCTTAAGCAAATTCTTTGTTCTTTTGACTTGTCTTTCCTTTTGCAGTGCATTCACTTATATAGTGACCTACTTTACCAGAATGTGTACAAATCTTATTCTCATGAAGTGTGAGGTACTTGATTTTGGAATCTCACTTAGGTGCCAGGTTCCCAAAGCCAAGTCCTCTTCAATTGCTACTATAGTGTTTTATAGCTAAGAAAGTGCATCGGAGGACCTATTCCATTTACAACTTCTGTCTAGCTCATGCTTGACTTTGTTTAGATCCTCCTTAGGATTCTTATCTGCTCATCCCTTTTATACAACTCATCTTTCATTTTTCCTACGTTTTCTTCTAGAGTGAGTTGTCTGTGATCAACTATCTTTTTACCTGTTCCTAATATCAGTATTAGCTTTTCAGATCTAAGCACTAGGACAGTTGTGTCAAGTGCATGGACCCGGTTCTTTAACATAGTATTTTCACTTACAGTTTCACTAACCCTAAGTTCTAGGTTTTTGCACTTAGCCTTCTAAATCACACATTCTTTAGACAACTGTTCCTTTTCATTTTTTACATACTCAAATTCATCAATTAGTTCTAGAAGTAACTCATATAACCTTTCTTTAGACAACAATTTAATTTTATCTTTGAGATGAATTACTTACTTCAGTTTCTTTATCAGATTCTCCAATGGCCATAAGTGCTTGTTCATCTTCATCATTATCATCTGAGCTTTCTCCCCAAGTAGCGACCATAGCCTAGGTTGATCCTTTGTTATTGCTTTTCTTGGGTTGAACTTGTTCCTTCTTCCTGTTCCTTCCTTCAGCTCTTTCCTTCTTCCATTCAATTTCCCATAAAGGACAGTTCTTGATGTGGTGATCAGTCTTTCCACACTTGTAGCAGCCTTCATTAGTTTGCTTCTCAGGAGCTTTTGACTTGCTATAGCTTCCACTTCTTGAAGAACCCTTTCCTCTCCTCAGGTACTTCTTGAAGTCCTTGGTGATCATAGCCATTTCATCATCTTCTAGATTAGAACCTTTAGTAATTCTGAGTGCCAAGCTCCTTTCCTTCTTAGGTACATCCATTTTCATGATTTGTCTCCTAAGTTCATAGGCAGTAAGATTTCCAATTAATTCATCTAGTGGGAGAGTGGCAATATTCTTTCATTCCTAAACGACAATGATTTTGCTCTCCCAAGTGATAGGCAAAACCCTTGTCAGTATCTTCACGACTCTATCTTCTTCAGGATTAATCCTTCCAAGAGACTTTAGCTCATTTGTCAGTGTAATGAACCTTGTGTACATCTCTTGAATGGTTTCTCCTTCCTTCATTGCAAAGTTCTCACATTGAGAATATAGTAGAGTTCCTCTGGATCTCTTCACCTGAGGTGTTCCTTCATGAGCCACTTGTAGAGTGTCCCAAATTTGCTTAGCAGTGGTACAACTTTGGATTTTGCTGTACTCATCGGGACCAAGTCCACAAACAAGCCATTTCTTGGCTTTAGCATTCTTCTCCCATTTTTTTAAGTCCTCAGCAGTGCAATCCGCTCTTGTCTTTGGCACATCTTCTCCTTTAGCATTTTTCTTCAAGGTAGATAGTGGACCATCGGTGACAATGTCCCATAGCTCATAGTCCTCTCCTATAATGTGATCTCTCATCCTATTTTTCCACCAAGAGTAGTACTGGCCATTAAAGAGTGGAGGCCTAGCAGTGGATTGCCCGTCCCAGTTTCCAGGCGGTGCACTCATATTGATCTTCTCCTAAGGTGTAAGCCTCGTCAAGGAGAAACCACTCTGATACCAATTGATGTTTTATGCTTCAATGGCACAGAAGAGGGGGATGATTTGTGTGGTGTCCAATTTTCGCGTGCATTGATTATAGAAGGACATGGTTCTTTTATGTGTTCCTTGTACTACTGTTGCAAAAATAGTAAATGCGTAAAGTAAAGAACAAAAGTATTTTTATGTGAAAAACACCCGGCTCAAAAGGTGAAAAACTCATGACCTACTACTCAATATGTTATTCCCAACACTTCACCAAAGCACTGAGCCAAAACAATATTTACGAAATTCTTTGTAAACCTAAGGAATAACTCTAATCCCGTTGTGGCAACCAGCCTCTAACTGCTGCGACGACTTCAAGTTAACTCTAACTTGAATATTCAGAGTACCTAATACAATTGCTTCTAGATAAAGCTAAAAGGTACAACTTGAAAAGCCCTACTTTCAATTGAACTAGAATAAAAGACAGACACTTGGAACTGGTTCTTCTATCTGGTTCAAGTAGATTCAAGTTCGCACACTTGAATCCTACAATAATTGCTTGCAAAATGCCTTGTTATTTTGCTCTCACCTCACATTTAACTTCAGCATTTGTGCGTCACTATAGAATGCAAACATCATGCAATTTATAGAGTTAGTAGAGTAGGAAATAACTAGAGTTCTAATGCTATTCTCTTCCACAGTGGAAGAGTTCTAGTTGTCTTCAACTTCTAACTCCTCCCTTATCTAGGATAGAGTTTCTCGAGTAAGGAGTCCTTCTCTTTATCACTTGTGCAACCCTTTTCGATCAGGAGATATCAGATATAACAATTTGAGCTTATCTCCTTCCCGTGCATCCCTTATGCTCGAATCTGCCCGTGTTTGCGTACACTATGTATGGACCTGGTTCATGCTTGAGTTCATTTGTCAATCGTCAAAACAAAACTTCACTTGGGCCAACAAATTTTCCCTTTTTGATGATGAAAAACTCTGTGCTTTTCATAAGCATAGGCCATGTATCAACTCAGCTCAACATCAACACAAGGTTAGAATACTTTTTATTTTAAAGTCACTAATCATCAAGAACTAGGTTCATTAGGTTCAAAAAATCACTCCAAAGTAAAAAGCACAACCTATCTTCCCCCTTTTTGCATCATCAAAATGTTGCATAATTTTGTTAGATAACCAGATTTTGATAGAAATTACTCATGGCCACTGAGGCTACTTCAAATGCAATCATGGAGTCGAGCATTATATATTAATCTAATGATATTAGCCATCTAAAAAGCATCAACAAATAGTTACAGCACAAAAGCAGGTGATAATCATTGATATTAGTCATCCACAAAGCATAAAGAGAAATTAAAACATTGGATCATGAGCAAAAAGAACTAAAAGAAATCCCATCCGGGTCACTGGTTTTTCTAATTAGGCTTGGAAGGTCTTAAGGCTGGGAAGGACCAGGTTCTTGGTTCTTGGCTTGAAGTAGTTTCAGCATTTCATAAAGAACGCCATCATTCTTCTCCTTCTCCTTTGCTAGCTCAGCTATGAGAGCATCTCTCTTAGTTTCTACTTCTGTCAACCTCTTCTTCAGCCTTTCAATTTTAGCATCCTTAGCCCCACTTTCTTGCACCAAGGCTCGAGACTTTGCTGTTCACAGGTACCTTTTTGGATGAACTACGTTCTTTGGGATTGGTATGGACTTTATAGTCACAAGTAGTCAAAGTGTTTGCCCCAAAGTGATCCTTGCTTGTACCAACTTCCCATTTCTTGATGGGTACCTTGAAGTGTGCAAATATAGCCGTGAGAATGAAACCATAGGGTATGGCATGAGTTTTGGTGCCAGTCAGAACCCTAGCGAGAAGCTGGATGATAAATTTGGGCCAATTGATTTGCCTCCCACTGTCTAGACATTCCATAAGGACTAGATCCATGAATATGGCAATGTACCTCCTTTCATGCCTAGGCAGCAAAACTTTGTTAACAAAATCTAATAGCACTTTGTGGGGTGGCTTCATCTCACTTTTGTATATAGCCTTGGTCTCAAGCTCTTCTTCATTGTCACCAAACTTCCTTGTAATGGCAAGGGCAGTAGGGAGATTCTCTAGACTTGGCCATTTGAGTTTCTTGTAATCGTTGTACCCTGCAGTAGGTACACCTAAGATCTCTCCCAGTTCCTTGTCATCAAAACTCATTGTCAACCCTTCACTATGCTGGTGGCTCTACCATTCTTGATCTCACAATTTGCCATGAACTCCACAATCTCAGTTTTAGCAAGCTTTCCATCCATCTGAAGGACCATGTCCTTCCAACCTTGCAATTGTAATTTTTCTAGCAGCATCACCAGGCCTTCCTTCTCCAAGTTCCTGAGGAGTCTACCTTTCAAGATGGTTCTTTTCCCAAACTTAATCATGTTGTCCTTCATTGCATCAGATTCTTCTTTTTTTCCTTCTCCACTCCATTTTTCTTCTTCCACTATTTTTAGTTTTCTGGACTTCAAGGCAGACCTGGTTCTTTTGGCCAAGGTAGATGGCTTTGTCTTTGAAACAGACTTCTTTATAGAAGTTTTGATATTCTTTGCCTTTGGAGTCAAAAACTCCATTTCTTCTGCCTCCTTTTAATCATGAAGAACCAGGTCCATCTCCTCAATTTCAACTACCTCAACAAGCTCAACCACCTTCTTCTTTCCCTTAGCATCAACTTTTCTCTTACTTTCTTCTAAGGCCTTTTTCCAGTTCAGCCTCACTCTGCTTCTTCTGACTCCTTATAGCTCTTCCTCTTGTAGGAGGAGTCTCTACAGGGATAAAAGACGCAACCTTTCTTTTCTTGTTTTCCCTAGCAGTACTAGGGATTTTAACTGCTGAACTCATTTTCATTTTAGGATTGTAACTGTCAGACACTTTTCTTGGTAGGTCGTCGAGGGGTTCATGCACAGATGGAACTGAATCTTGGAACCTCTTCTTCAACCTAACCAGCCCCTCAGCTGCCTCTTGATAGCAATCAAGTGAGACTCCTTTGGATTTTCCTGAAATCTAGCACAGAGGCCTACACTAAAAACAATGTCAGGTCTACTAGCAGTGAGATAAGAGCCAATCATTCCCCTATACAACTTATGATCAACAGATGAACCAGGTTCATCTACATCCAATTTTGTGGTTTTTTCTATATGAGTGTCAATTTATTTGGAATCTTCCATTTTAAACCATTTAAGCAACTCTTTCACATACTTCTGCTGATGGATCATAGTTCCATTTGAATTTTGTTTAATTTGTAAGCCTAAACAGAACTTGAGCTCACCCAACATACTCATTTAAAATTCACTCCCCATTAGTTTAGCAAATTGTTTACTTAACTTATCAGTAATTGCTTCAAAGATTATATCATCAACATATATCTGAACTACCAAGAGATCTTTACTTTTTTCTGCCAAGAATAGAGTATTGTCAATTTTACCTCTCTCTTAGCCATGTTCAAGCAAGAATTTTGATAATCTTTCATACCATGCTCTTGGATCCTGCTTGAGCCCATAGTGCTTTGTCAAGGTTTTACACATGATCAGGACATTCCTCGCTTTCAAAGCCCCGAGGTTGCTTAGCAAACACTTCTTCCTTTAGATAGCCATTGAGGAAGGCACTCTTGACATTCATCTGATGGAGAGTGAACTCAATATAAGCAGCAAAGGCTATAAGGAGTATAAATGTCTCCAATCTTGCAACTGGAGCAAAAGTCTCATCGTAGTCTATGCCCTCCTCTTGACTATAACCTTGAACTACCAATCATGCCTTGTTCCTTGTAACCGTTCCATCTTCGTCAAGTTTGTTTCTGAAGACCCATTTTGTGCCAATTACTTATCTATCCTTGGGTCTTGGTACATATGCCAAACTCGACCTCTCTCAAATTGGTTGAGTTCATCTAGCATTACATTTACCCAGTCTGCATCCTGCAAAACCTCAGCAACATTTTTAGGTTCAATAAGAGATAAAAAAGCATCAACAGCACAAAGATTCCTTAAAGAAGATCTGGTTTTGATTCCAGAGGTTAGATCGGAAATTATATTCTCAATAGGATGAGAACTTTGATACTTGTAAAGTTTTACACCTAGCTGAATTCCCTTAGATGTTCCTTCAATGTTTTGTTGCCGAGGAGCAGATTCATGGACAGATTCCCTCGAGGTTTGAGGATCACTTCCTTTTTGTTCAGTTCCCCCTATCAAGTTGCCTTGGTGGAAGGACCTGTTCCATTACTTGTTCCTTCCTATGGTGCAGCTTCAATCTGGGCTGTTGTTTTATTTGAGTTTCTTACCAGCCCGATTGCTTCATCATCATGTTCCTGGTTCTCCGAAAGAATGTTAGTTTTATCAAAAACAACATGTACACTTTCTTCTACACACATAGTTCTTTTGTTACAGATCTTATAAGCATTGCTATGTGATGAATATCCCAAGAATACTCCCTTATCACTTCTGGGATCAACCTTACCTAGGGTACTTACATCCAAATGCCCTAAGATGGGATATGTTTGGCTTTCTCCCTTTAAGTAACTCATAGGGAGTCCTCTCAACGAGAGGTCTAGTCATGCACCTATTTATGATGTAACATGCAGT
>MCJB01002192.1:0-12842 GCA_002018475.1 Nicotiana obtusifolia
CTACTGTTCGCACTTCAGTGGGTGCTACTCCTTATCTGCTGGTGTATGGAACTGAGGCAGTTATACCAGCAGAAGTTGAGATTCCATCTCTTCGGATCATTGCAGAAGCCGAAATTCATGATAGCGAGTGGGTCAAAACCCGGCTCGAGCAATTGAATCTGATTGATGAGAAAAGATTGGCCGCAGTATGTCATGGTTAATTGTATCAGAAGAGAATGGCAAGAGCATACAATAAGAAGGTGCGCCCTCGGAAATTTGAAGTGGGCCAGATGGTATTGAAACGTATTCTCCCTCACCAGGTGGAAGCTAAAGGCAAATTCGCCCCAAACTGGCAGGGACCATTCGTCGTGACGAGAGTGTTGCCTAATGGTGCCTTGTATTTAACAGACGTGGAAGGCAAATGTGTAGATATGGCTATCAATTCTGATGTAGTTAAGAGGTACTATGTATGAATTCTTTGCTCATCTTCAATTGTATTTTGTACTTAGCACAGTCGAAGTTGAAATGATGAAGGCATTTTGTTCCGCTACCCAAACACTTTTATCCTTTGTCTACCCTTTTGAGCCTTATTTATTTTCTTTCACATCCCTCTTTTGGAATCCGTAGCAGAAAGCAAAAGAAGGAAAAGAAAAGAAAAAAGAGAAAAAAAGAGAAAAAACGAAAAGAAAGAAAAAAAGGAGAGAAAAGAAAAAAAAGAGGAAAGAAACAAACAAACAAAAGGAAAAGGGAAAAATATTTGAACTACGTTCGACCTGATTCCTTTTAAGGATACGTAGGCAGCCTTACGGTTCAGTCCCATCAAAACAAAAATTAAAATTTCCCTAGACCCCAAAAGAACTGGGGCAGAAGTTTTTGAATTCTGAAAAACATGATTCCAAAAGTTGTAATTTTACCCCTATTTTTATCTTGAATTATTTTGAGCTTTCATGCCGCCCTTTCTTTCTAACCCTATCCAAAAGCCCACGTTACAGTCCAAAAAGACCTTCCGATCAATCTTCGGGGATGCCAAGTCAAGCGGAGTAGAGACATGATTCGCATCAAAGGCAACACTCCATTCATGAGGAGAGAAAATTCAAAATGAGAGAGTCTTATTGGTGAAAACCCTCACGGGCACTGTAAGGCGATGGTGAGATGAGAGAAAATTCAAAATGAGAGAGTCTTATTGGTGAAAACCCTCACGGGCACCGTAAGGCGATGGCGAGTTGAGAGTTAAACAAATGAGAGAAGCTGATTAGTGAAACTTTCGGGACACTAAAAGTCAACTAGACTCAACACTTTACAGAGAAATGGGATCAGTGAAAGTCGGTTTACGAGGTATGGACTCATGCCGTGAGCCGAATATGATTGGTTGGGTGGATCAGGCTGTTCAATCCGAAATGCATGTCATGATCATTGGAGCCGGCCGTTTTCCCAGATAAGTCTTTCCCTTTTTAATTTCCTTCGCATAAACATTTTTGTGTTCAAAATTTTCCTTTGATCTTTTGTCTCAAAATCATTACGCTTTGCTTTTTAAGTCTATCATTAGGAGTTTCTTTCGATTAGCCCATGTCGAATAAGTAGGAAAGGGATTTCAAGCTTACTACCAGCTTCTCAATTGCACAAAGCGAAACTCGGCCAAGCATATTATGACTTGGAATGAGAGTATGCAAATAGTTAGAAGTTCAGGCAGTAAGGCAATTCTTGAGTTTTGAGGAAATACAAGGACGTAACAGCGTCCGGAATGAAAATGCAATGCAACATGCAAGGTCAAGAAATTCGGTTCGTTCAGATTTTGTGATCCAATATCAATCAAAGGTCAAACCACTCTTTGCTCGCTCAAAGCTGCTGATCAGAATGAAGCATGGCAGTCAGCGGAAACAGATTCCCCAGCAAGAGTGAAAACTTGAACATATTGCCCAGCAGAAGCAAACCCTCAGCAATGAAGCCACAAACTAACCACCACATTTTTCAAACTAACAAGATTTTATCTGAAACAGGAGGCACGAAAATTCGTTAATCAACAAAGCCTTCTTGCGAAGAAGGCATGGCTTGGGAGGCAAAAGGTTTCTATTCAGAATTCCCCCAAGCAAAGAGAATGGCCCAGGTAAATTCAGTTTTTAAATTTTCAGGATCCTCCTGGATAATGGGATTTAATTTTATTTCAGGACCCTCCTGGATAATGGGAATTAGCTTTTTAAATTTTCAGGACCCTCCTGGATAATGAGAATTAGCTTTTAAATTTTCAGGACCCTCCTGGATAATGGAAATTAGTTTTTTTTTAAATTTTCAGGACCCTCCTGGATAATGGGAATTAGCTTTTTTAAATTTTCAGGATCCTCCTGGATAATGGGAAGTAGTTTTTAAATTTTCAGGACCCTACTGGATAATGAGAATTAGTTTTTAGTTTTTCAGGACCCTCCTGGATAATGATAATTAGTTTTTAAATTTTCAGGACCCTCCTGGATAATGGGAATTTAATTTTAAGTTTCAGTAGCAGGCGCCCACCTGGATAATGAGGGAATTTAATTTTAGTTTCAGTAGCAGGACCCTCCTGGATAATGGGATTTAATTTTATTTCAGGACCCTCCTGGATAATGAGAATTACTTTTTAAATTTTCAGGACCCTCCTGGATAATGGGAATTAGCTTTTTAAATTTTCAGGACCCTCCTGGATAATGGGATTTAAGTTTTAGGTAACATAATTCGATTAATTCCCGCAAAACTGGTTCCAAACTGGGGCAGAAAAGTTTCTTTTGTTTTGTCTGCTTTATTGCAGTATCAGGCGCCCACCTGGATAACAAGGGAATACATTCAAGTCTTAGCAATCAGGCGTCCACCTGGATAACGAGGGAATACAACTCAATTTCAGCAGTCAGGTTCCCACTTGGAAAACGAGGGCATTTATTTTAAAGTTTATTCAAGTTTCAAAGTTCAAGATAGAAGCACCAGGAGCCCGCCTAAAGAATAGGGTCGAGTCAAGTTAGAGCAACAAGAAGCCCGCCTCAAAATGCAAGTCAGCAGTTCGAGATGCACAACAAGACTGAGAGAAGATTCCAGATAGAAGAATAGATAGGATTTTGTAGTTTTCATGTAATTTTGCCTTATTTGATTTCTTTTTGATGTAATGACAGGAACCGCGGATCGGAACCTCGACGACACCTCAATCGGCTCGTCACCTCAACATACTCCATCGCTCTTTCTATATCCAGAACTACACTGACCTGATTCCTTGGTAGCCAAGGATATGTAGGCAACCCTTGAAGCAAGGTTCGGTCGGACTCTTTTCAAAAAATGCTTCTCATGGAGTTTCGGATAGGCAAAATCCCGCAAAATGGCTCACTTTATCTTTGCCCGAAAACCCTTCGTGTCTCCGAGCAAAGAGGGGCAGCTGTGAGCACGTGATTTTGCCGTACCCAAAATACTCCTATAAATGAAATAAAATAGTTTTAATTAATTATTAGCCGTTTTAGGAATTTTATTAGATTTTTTTTAGTTACCTATATTTTTCGTGTTTATTCTCAGTAATTAACTCATGAAAATACCCTGCATTGCATTTAGGATTTGTTTTATAGTTTTTAGATTGAATTAGTAGTTTTTGGTTTTATAAAACTTTAAAAATCATAAAAGTAGTTCATTTTTACACTTTCCTTAATTTTTAATCTTTAATTCTTACAATTAAGTGTTATTATAATTTTTATAAATAGTTATTTAGCCTAATTTCACACTTAGGTAAATTAGGATTTTAATTATTGAGTCTTCTAGTTGTTAAAAATTAAAGAGAAATTAAAAGAACAAAAGAAATTTAAGTAAATCGGATTGGGCCGTTTCAAACAAACTTAGCCCAATTAAAACTGGATCAGCCCAAGTCTTTTTCTTTTAAAATCCGGATCGCATCTGAGCCGTTGATCTAAAACGATCTAACGGCTCAGAACTCATTTCCCATGCCTTATATACCTAATACCCAAACCCTAACCCTAAAATCATTCCCCTCCCCCCAACCGCTGCACCCCCCTCTTCTTCTTCTATCTTCCATTGCTGCCTCACCCTAAACTCGTCCAAACTCGGACGAGTTCAACCCCACTCGTCCGTGGTCCCCCTCCCTTTCCCACATACTCCTAGCCCTAACGAACTCCTGACAAAAATAATTGCACTCGAGTGTTTAGTTGATTTGGGGACCATTTTTCGGATCAAATGGGAGCCGTGGATTGATTCTCAATCGATCCTCGCCTTCCATTTGTCCCGATTTGGTTTTAAAAAATGATTTTGAAGATTCTCGGATTCTCGGATTTGGGATTTTTCTTTTTTGTTTTTCTGTTATTTTTCGAGTTTTCTTGGGGAAGAGGGTTTGAGGAAGCTTTATATATATTCAGGGTTGTATTTTCTTAGGGGGGCCTTTTTTGGAAGAGAAAGAAATTTGGGGTTCTTCTTCTGTTTTTTTAGAAAAGAAATTTGTGGTTCTGTTTTTGTTTAATTTTTCTTAAGAAATTTTAGATTTCTTCTTCTTCTCTGTTTCTGTTCCAGCGTTTAAAAACAAAAAAAAAAAAACAACAAAGAATATAGAGTAGGAAAGGTCACGGACAGAAAGTAGTTTGGAAATTTTAATTTCGTTGAAGTTGAGCCGAGGAAGTTGTTCGATTTTGTGGATTTGGCATTCGAGTTGTTCCGGTTGATATTCGCGGTTCGTATCGCTGCTGCTTCTTGTGAGGTTCGTTTTCTTTTTTTTTTTCTTTTTTTTTTTTCTGTCGATTACGCCGCGTTCCTTGTGATTGTTCTAGTACCATTCGTGTTCTTTATGATTGTTATAGTATCTACCTTTCTTTGATGTAGTCTAGTTTGAGTGTGTTGTCGATATATGTTCATTTTCTTGACTTGAGATGGTAATGCATTGTTCTTGAAATCCTAGTTCATTTATTACTATTTGAGTACACGCCTTTGCTGAAATTTGCGTTTGTTTAGTTGCTGCCACTGGTTCTGGAATTTTGAGCGATTTGCGTTTCGTAAAAACGGAATTATAATCAATGAATAGCAATTCAGATTGATAAGTTTTCATTGTCATGACTTTGTAAATAGAGGAACAGTTTCTTTTGTTAATTGCCGTAAATTTTGGTATCAATACTAGTGTAATTAGCCACAAAGTAATGAAGTTCCTGCAGAGGAGATGAACCTTGTTACTAACAATTTTGAGTTGTTTAAGAGCAAGAAGAGAAGTAGGGATGAATTTGTCATACAGTTGAGGTTGATAGTAGGCGATACTCTGTTGAGGTCCACAATTACAAATCTTCAGTTCAAGTACCATCTAAATCCTTTGAAATGGTTCCGCCAAAGCAAGAGCCCTTGAGTGCTGCCTTAAATGAAATACTGCCAATTCCATTAGCAAGGCCACAGTTTAACAGTTCTTTACGTGAAACGCCTTTTCCGTGTTGTAGTGAGGTCATTTAGGATGTTCGATTTCCTTTCCTACAGTAATGTGATAGTAAAAGTATCTGTTCTTTTGTCCTAGAATATAGGAATGCAAAGTAGTTAGTTCCTTTTCCAGACGGGTTTGATGTTTTTTTTTTTCCTCCTGTTGTGAACCTCTTAACTTTGCTTTTGGTTTCTGGTTAATTTTAGTTACTCCCTGAATTGAATTGAATGCTTATAAAGTTTGCCTTTGAGGTTTCTAAAAAAAAAAGAAAAAAGGAACTTGCAAAGCTTTAAAAGGAGACCGTGGCTTAAGAACTTCCCAGTTGTCAACATTGGTTTAGAATAATTATGGATATTGTATTTTCTTACCTTGGGGATTGTATTCTCAATGAAAGTACCCCTGTTCTGTTTTCTTTTTCCTTGTCTCTTCAACTGCGTCAAATTATCTTTCTGATCTATGATGATGAACTGAGGATTGCTTGCGGATTTCTTTAAAAAAAAAAAAAAAAAGATTTAGCTTGGTCTATTGTTAAATTTGAAGGTTGTTTACATTGTGTTTGGTTAATATTCTACTATTTTAACTACTTGTTTATTTATCCAATTTCCTTGAAAGTTTTGAATGCTCATTTGATCAAATGATCCTTATTGCTTGGTCTGTCTTCGTTCCCCTCTATGGCTTACACGTTTTTTTTGTGAATCGGGCCGTGGGAGGGGGTTGAACATTAAGGATGAAAGATTAAGTTTATATTGTTAATTATTTTGCTTTACTAGTTAATCGGTAGTAGCATGTTTAGGCCGACCACACTTGGATAGGCAATATTAGGACGTTTTATTAATTTTTGAGGTTCGAGGTCGTTCCCTTAGTTAAATTCATCCGGGGAATGCCCCGAAGGACTTGTGTATATTATATTCCGGGGAATGCCCCGAGGTATTTGTATTTGGAGACCTAAAGTAAAACTTGTAGTATTTTATGGTTTCAGTCTTACTTTCCTTTTATTAGGTGGGAACGACCTTGAACCTCTTGCGTCTTTTTTTTTTCTCTTCTATATTTTTTTTATCTCGATTCGAATATTCTAAAAGCCAACTAAATTGAGTATGCAACCGTGATTTTTCACAGGACTCGGGGAATGCCTAACACCTTCTCCCCGAATCAAATGAACCCCCTTATCCAAATCTCTGGAACGAACTTGACTTTGAGTCTAAGTTCTGAAATGGTGGCCTGACGCACCGAAATCAATCGTCAGGTGGCGACTCTAAATTTATTTTTTGTCACTATTAAAAACCTTTCTTTTTTCGAGGTTTTATTAGATCTTTTATTTATTTGAAAGGTTTAGTAAAATCTCGCGCTAAAAAAGAGGAGTGACAGCAGCAGCCTCTTAGTAATAGCAGCAGCCAAACAAATACACCAACAACAGTAAAACTCAAGCAACATGTCAGCAGCAGACTCCACTTCAGAAGCAAAACAATGGCAAGGAACAGCAGAGGAGCAACAATCAAAACAGGAAGCAACTGGAGAATGCAACAACAACATTAACAGCAGCAATATCAGTAGCAAATCAGCAGCAGCATTGGCAACAGCAGCACTGGCAGTAGCAGCAATTCTGCTGACTGTTGCTGCAATGTCGGAGTTGCTTCTGGTTCTGCTGCTGCCCAGAATTTATGTTTGCCACTGGACTGCTCCCCTGCTGTCAAAATTCTGAGATTAGTACTGTTTTCTGATGTTGTTCACTGTTTGTGTGCTGCTGCTTTAGCTGCTGTTGCTGTTGCAGCTGCAACTGTTGCTGTGTATTATTTGAAAAT
Organism: Nicotiana obtusifolia; assembly: GCA_002018475.1. Lineage (NCBI taxonomy): Eukaryota > Viridiplantae > Streptophyta > Magnoliopsida > Solanales > Solanaceae > Nicotiana > Nicotiana obtusifolia. The sequence continues at coordinate 7,183 of MCJB01002192.1, forward strand.
GCTTCTGGTGTGTGCTGCTGCTGCTGCTGTTTATTTGCTGTTGCTGCTGTGTGCTGCTGTTTTGCAACAACAAAGCAGCAGCCTTATGCAGGAACAGCAGGAGCAGCAGCAGAACTCAACAAACCAGCAAGCAACAAAAACAACAGTAGCAGCAATAACAACTACAGCAATTGCGGAAACAGCAGCAAAGGTACCAGCAACAACAACAACAGTAGTGACAATTTCAACAGCAGTAGCAGCAGAAAGGAAGAAATAAAATCACCAAGCGGCAGTAGCAACATTCCTCAACTATGCTTCCTTTGTCAAAGCAAAGTTGAAGTTTGTTACCTTCTGTTTATGGTACATCACGTAAAAGACTCTCATTTTTGCTAGAAATAGACCTTATCGTACAGAGAGGATTTTATTTCAATTCACTTCTCTAGTAGAATTAGGAACATATATACTCTTTTGTATACCTGACCTACATTCGCTTCGCAATGTTTTTGTACATATGGTTGTCTATCGATGCTATAAGACAGACTATCATTACATCATCATAGGTCTAACCCATCACAGATACCTAGGTATACTTGGTTGTCAAGTCTCGATGACCAAGAGTGTACATCCTTCATATTGGGAGATAAGGCCTAAGTCCCCCTCAATCTTTGTATTTTACGATATATATATGAAAATTAACACTAGGCATATTGCCTAGTGAATTTAAATAAAATAAAAAAAGACCCCTATTTATAGTTGTGGGAGGGAAGAGTTGTGATGAGAACAAACTCTTTCCGGCCAATCAGATTGAAGAGTGACAAGACCCCATTTGATTGGTCAGAACATGTCACTTGCACACATGGCGTGATTTCATTGGCCTTTTTAATTGACTTGACATGCCTTGTCATTTTGACACGTGACATGATCCTATTGGCTCTTCTGTGTGACTTGGCGTGCCACGTCATTTGACACGTGGCAACAAATTGGGCCTTTATAAATTCAAGGGTCCTTGAGCTTGATCCTAAATCAATATTTGTTTTCACGAACGATGATCTTGAATTCAACTAGCACGGACTTTGATTTGAACTCGTACTCCTTGAATCTTGATTTGTTCTTCGTTCTTGAACTTGAGCTTGAACTTGATTTGTTCTTCGTTCTTGAGCTTGAACTTGAACTTGATTGCTTGAAGCTTGAAACTTGAAACTTGTGGAGGAATTTGCAGCTTTTAATCCACGAGCTCTTTCTTGCTTCTTGTTATAACTTCTGGTGTCTTTTCTGAGTTATGAAGACCCCTATTTATAGTTGTGGGAGGGAAGAATTGTGATGAGAACAAACTCTTTCCGGCCAATCAGATATAAGAGTGACAAGACCCCATTTGATTGGTCAGAACATGTCACTTGCACACATGGCGTGATTTCATTGGCCTTTTAAATTGACTTGGCATGCCTTGTCATTTTGGCACGTGGCATGATCCCATCGGCTCTTATGTTTGACTTGGCGTGCCATGTAATCTGACACGTGGCACCAAACTGGGCCTCTAGGAAGATGACATCTTTGGCTTAATAAAGTGGGCTCATCACTTTAGCCCAATTAAATGCGCTAGCCCAATTGATTAAGACTTATTTATTTAATCCATATATACTGGATTTATATAATTAATTCAATTATATTAGCACATAATATTTATTTGGACCAACATATCTTGAATTTAAAATATAGTCCAAATTATTTTATGGATTTAATTTTAATAAAATTTATATGCCTACAGTGTGTTAAAGGTAATTAAATAGGTTGTATAATCTGATCAAACGTTTTGGTAGAGATGAGTACTAATAGGACTAATTTTAGGTAATTAATAGGACAGATTTTCGATCCTTTGTTTAATTAGAATCTGTTTATACATGTGAAAACTTGATTTTTGGTTCAACATTATATATTTTGGTTAGGACTGTAATTAATGAGGTGCTAATTTGTTAATTACTAGTTCCTGTTAGGATTCTGAAAATTTTTCTTGAATATCGCCTAATTATGTTTTTCCCCAAAAAGGAACGTTTCTACTCTTCTTCTTCCTTTTTTGGGAGGTGGGGGGGAGGTGGGGGTGGGGCAGCGAAAAATTAATTTAAACATTAAGTGAACAAAACACAAAAATTAGCGGTAATACCGATAGAATTAGAAGAAGAAGAAGAAAACAATACATAGAATATCAATACACTTTCATCTTTGCAAAAACTAAATAAAAACTTTAATTTATTAATAGTTTTCATAAACTAATTACTATTCTACAAAAACAAAAATCAACAGTAGTACCACTTTTGGGTTAAAAAAAAAGAAAGAAAGGGGGGAGGGGGGTAGTACCAATCACGAGACACAACTTGGTGTGGGGTTGTTGGAAAGTGAAAATAATTAATCAGGAACTAAAACATCCTCTCATGTCGAATATAGTCCATACAATCCTCCAAACCTTAGTTTGCAACCTGCAATTGCAGAATAATTTATGACTAACATGAGCTTAACCACCTTTTAAAATATATATAATAAATGAAACATAAATTAAATATGAATTAGCAAAAGGTCATAAAATACTACTTTTAAAAAAGTTAAGTTTACTAGTCAACAACACATAAAACAACAACTCACATTATTAGATAATATAGTCAAAATAATTACCTAGCTACTTTCCCAGAGCCTTATTCTAGTGACGAGCTAAGCAAAAAACTAAGTGTGAATAATTTGCTATAGCAAGACTATATTATCTTATGCATCACTGTGTTTAGTGATTGAACCAAGAATTCTAATAAGGAGAGTCAAAAAAATTACAAGAAAAACATACTTGAGTTTCAAATCTACAATATATTGAGCCACTTTTGCCGCTTATATATATAAAAATAAAAATAAAAATACAAGTTTCTCTTATGTCAAGAGGATTCAAAAATTTAGACATAAGTTAAAAAATTTCTTTTGCCCATGTCACAGTAGAATTTTCTGATAAAAGATATTTAATTGGACTTTCTTTGGACTATGTAACTACGCCTTTTCATGTGTTATATCAAATCAAGGTACAAATCAATCCACACTAAATGTTTCTACATAGACCAAAACGAATTTACTAGGCAAGCTAGCATCTAAGTGTACGTCCCAGTAGTCAATTAAGCGGGAGAAAAATCATAAGATCTCAAGATCTAATTCTTGATGGGCGGAGTTATCTCATATTCGGGCTAGTTGAAGGTATCAAATATCTGGTGGAAAAGTTAGTATACACAAACTGACCCGGATACTATTAGTATTCCGTACTTGTGCTAGTTGGAGGTAGCAGACATCCACTAAAAGAGTCCGTACGCGCAAACTGACTCGAATATCACTAGTATCAAAAAAGTTAAAACGCAAGCTAGAGATATACTGGTTAAAAGGGTATAAGAAATTGCATACTTAACTCAAAAAGTCTACAAAGAGCAAGTGTAGCCAGGAGGTGGAGTCTTGCCACAAGTAAGAAGGAGTTGAAGTGCCAAAGGGACATAAAGGTTAAGATTTAGAAGCTTAAGCTTAAGAGTTGTACAAAGACAAACTGCAGCTTCAATTTCCACAAGCCCTTGAATAATTGGACAACACTCATTAATAACAGGATTACCAATCCCAATATGAACTAGCCCACCAAGAAGATCAACACAAGCTCCAAGTTTAAGTGTATCAATAGGGCAAGTAGTAGTCTCTGTTGGTGGAGATGGAATATTCTTAATAGGTGGATTATTGGGAGTAGTTTTGGGTTTCTTGTGTTTTTTGCAATGGCTACAACCAAGAATGGGAGTGATTGAAGAAATTATGAGAAGTATGGAGATGAAAAGAAGAGATGTTTTTTTGGAGGAATCCATTTTTTTTCAAGTGAGAAAGGATAGGGTTGAGATTTTGGTACTAATGTTGATGTTATATAGAATGAAATGATTTAAGTGGTGAAAACAAACAAAACTCCTAAAACTTTGCACGTGAACAAGGGGGGTCTAATATGGTCATGCCAAGTTTTGTCTACTACATGGCAAATATAATATGCTCCTATCAATATTACAATTACTTCTGCTCATAGCTGAATTCAGAGTTAATGGGCTCAGAATCGAAATGATATTATTATATAAATTTAGTTTATTAATATATATATATATATATAATAATTCATCATTGATATTGACACATTTGAGATTGCCAAATGCTTGGGAGTTTCTTTATTCAATCCTTTTCCTTCTTCTTGTTCTTGGATATCTCGTTCGTACACATCTTCTCTTTGTTTCCCGGACCTCTAGTGAGTTACGGATAGAGTTCGAAAAGGTTAAATCTTTAATGATTTCATCATGTATGATTGAGTTGTGAAAATCTTAATAATTATCCTACATCTGAACTGAATTCTTTCTGAATATATATATATATATATATATATATATACACACACAAAATCTTAGCATATGCAGGAATCTAAATTACATTTAATTTTAGTTCCTTTTATGCATCAATCATGATAATACATATCATCAATCATTGAAAAGAATTATTATTAATTTTGTGGAGTTTAAATAAACTATCTTCTTATACAGAACGTTAATTTGCTGATATATGTGAAAAGAAGAACAAATTACCTTTGAAGGCAAAAACAGAAGACAAAAAGGAGTAAAGTTACTCCTATATATGCTTAACAACAGTAATTTTAGAGCATATCTAGGTGATCAAAAGTACAATAGATATAAATATTATAGATGAACACCCTACTCATCCGAAAGTTCTCCAGATGGAGGACCGTACGTAGGGAGGGTCACTAGGGTGATCCCCTCGCTCCCACTGGAGGAAGCATCTCCCTCCTCGTCCCCAACAACTTCTCCAGCATTTGAACCCGCACCCAAATTCGCGTCATTCGGAGTGGAGGGGCACATCGCCATTGACAGCCACATTCAAGCCTAATGCGACTACCAGTTGTTCCAGCAACTCGACTCTCGTAAATAAGATAACATTATAGCAATAATATACCAAGTCTAATACATATATACATCAATCAAATAAACAGCTCAAGGTATGCCATGTTGTGATTATGAAAAATTCCAAAAACACAAGAAACAAACCTATACACTACTAGAAATCAGGAAAATAGAGACCAAAAATTAGCGACCAAAGTTGGTCTGCCAGAAAAAGCGACCAATTTTGGTCGCTAGTATAGACAAAAAAATTGAAAAAAAAAACTTAAATATAATAGCGACCAAAATAGGTCGCCCAGTGGTCGCAATTTTGTTCAACATTTTGACCGGCCTGGTCAAACAAAGCTGGTCAAAGAAAATTCAAAACTAGCGACCAATTTTGGTCGCCAAAACTGGACCCACGTTCAATTTTAGCGACCAAAGTTGGTCGCCCAGGGATGGAAAAATTTCTGGGGACATAGGCGACCGAAGTTGGTCGCTATTGTTCAATATTAAATTTAATCAGAAATTAAATTGTACTATAAGCGACCAAAGTTGGTCACTATTGTTGAATATTAAATTAAATAAGAAATTAAATTGGCGACCATCTTTGGTCGCTTATCTAAAGGAATTTTATGGTGCAATAAGGGACCAAAATAGGTCGCTAATTTGTTAATATTTTACCTTGATATATATATATATATAGTTATATATATTTATTTTATATACAATACATTATATATATATATATATATA
>MCJB01002193.1:0-12840 GCA_002018475.1 Nicotiana obtusifolia
TTTCCCTGTTTGTCTACCTATTAGTTTATGTTGATGACTTAATTCTTATGGAGCTCATTATCTCCAAGTTGAGCAAGGAATTCTCCATCAGAGACTTAGATCTTTTAAGTTTGTTTCTAGGTATTCAAGTGCATCACACATCTTCATGTAGGAAATAGCTCATTATTTTATGACCCCACGTTGTATCGTATAATTGCTGGAGCTCTGCAATACATCACTTTAACCTGGACAGATCTTGCCTTTGTGGTGAACAAAATATGTTAATTCATGCACTTACCCACTATGAATCACTAGACAGCAGTTAATCGAATTCTCAAAGACCTTAAGTATACGATTGATCATCATTTTATTGTTTCTTGGTCTTCCAGTTTTATTCTTCAAGCATTCAAAAACTTCGGTTGACAGCTTCTCTGGATGATAGAAAATCAAATAGTGGTTATGCTATCTGTTGAGTTATGTATTTTGATGATTAACAAGTGTGTGCAATGAACATGTGTCAAGAGCCAGGTTCTCACCGTAACGGTTGAAGGTCCTTACAAGGCAATAACTTTTTCTGTAAATGTTACTGGAATCCGATATTTGTGGAAAGGATTCTAAATGCGATAAGGAATGTTTCCTAAAGATATCTGCAGATAGAAGTCACGAAGCTTGAGGAGTCCTTATGATCTCAGGACTTGTAAGTGGATTAGAGTTTGACTGTCCCTAGGAATCGCAAAGACCTCGGAGCTATGATGACTTAAATACTTTTCCTAAGGACTGTTGGAGACCATCCTTTTACACATCTACTGAGTAGAAAGAGCATAGTATATATCAGTTCACAATACACTTGAAGTTGTTGACCAAGACTGCAGAGTCAGTTCATTTTCTACTTGAGTGAGTCTAGTTCACGCGTATTAGGAAGTTGAGTTGTATTCATGTTTTCATTCAAAGAATGTTTGTTGAATTATTGTCTAAGTTTGCAAGTTAAAGTAACTTGTAGTTTTCATACATTAAGTAGAAATAGTTGAGGTGTGGAGGGTAGGTTACAAGAGTTGTAATCTGCACAATTGACTTACTTGTTCTAGTGAAGTTGAAGTTAAAATCCGACGTGGTAGGTCGTAGTTCTTGCACCTTTGAGCTGGGTGATTTTTCACGTTAAATTATTGTTCTTTAATTTTCTGTTGATTTTGTTTAGGAGAAAGGAGTAAGGTAAAGAAACAAGTTTTTTAGTAATTTAAGAGGGCACTTAAATAACAGTTGATATCAGAGCATGTTCTCTTAAACATGGTTAACACCTCGAGAGATCTTGGAAGAGACGAGTGCTCCACCTAGAATTAACGAAGGACAGTCAACTACTAGACCACCCACGTTTAATGAAAAATATTATAGTTGGTGGAAGGCAAGAATAGAGGACTTTCTAACGGCTGAGGACTATGAACTATGGACTATAGTAAATCGAGAACCATTGACTCCCACCAAGCAAAATGGACAAAATATGATTGTTCCCAAGGATCCCTCAAAATATTTGGGAGCGGATTTCAGAATGATGGAAAAGAATGCCAAGGCTAAGAAAATTCACATTTGTGGACTTGGTCCTAATGAATACAACAGGATATCTGTCCGCTCCAATGCGAAGAAAATTTGGGATGCTCTTCAAACTGCTCATGAAGGGACAAATCGGGTAAAGAGATCAAGAATAGAGTTGCTAATGAGAAACTATAAGCTCTTCTCTATGAAGGACTCTGAGGCTATTCAGGAGATGATGACCAAGTTCACTATCATAACGAATGAACTAAAGTCACCGGGAAAAGTGTTCATTTCTAAAGAATTGGTTAGCAAAGTCTTGGGGATTCTTCCTGCATCATGGGAACCAAAAGTCACAGCCATTTAGGAAGCAAAGGAGCTGGACAAAATCCCACTAGACGAGTTAATTGGGAATTTAAAAATTCATAAAATGAGAAAGCTGGAACTATGCAAGGAAGAACCAAAACGGGATAAGGCGCTGGTTCTCAAGGCTACATATGAAGATGAGTCTGACAATGATGATTTGGATATCGCACTGTTTGCTAAGTTCAAAAAATTCATGAAAATTTTCAGAAATGGACCAAAGAAAGAAAACAATGGCAAACCTAAGGAGGCTGACAAATCCTCATATGATGGATGCTACAAGTGTAACAAACTGGATCACATGGTCAAAGACTTTCCAACATGGGAAATTGAATGGAAGAAAGAAAGAGCTGAGAAAGAAAAAAGGGACAAGTTAAAGGAGCATGGTCCAAACCAAAATAAAGTTCTAGGCAAGGGATTCACTTAGGCCATGAAACAAGCCTTCCTGGCAGCATATGAATATAGTGGAAGTGAAAAAGAGGAGGGGAAGGAGTGAGACTATTAGCCTATATGATGTAATTGAATCTGAAGATTCTAATAAGTCTGAACCTCATGTACAGCTAGGAATTCACATTGGGAGACCCCTTCTTTTTTGATGAACATCACTTTGATGAATTGAAGATGTGTATGGAGGTGTTCGTCCAAGCCACTGATTATGAGTTGCGGGAAATTGTTAATCACGGTCCAATCATACCTATGATAGTGAATAATAATGGAGACAAGAGCATCAAAAGAGAAGAAAAATATGTTGTTGAGGAACTCCAGATTATCTAGAAAAATTCCAAAGCAAAGGACATTCTTTACAGGAGCCTTCCTAGGAATGTTCTCTACAAGGTGTCCTGCTCCTCTGCCAACGACATATGAAGGACCTTGGAGGCTGATTATGAAAATGAAAATATTGGTTAGCACTGATGACAATTGAAGAGAATAACTCAAAAGAGGAAGTGATAGGGATGATGGCCATAAGTGATTCAGTGGCTGAAGATGAACCAAGTCAGGTAAGTATTTCTAATCTGAAAGAGAACATTCATGTTATGTATAAGAAATGACTGATGTCCATAATAGTAATTATGATGAGTGAAATTGACAAGTTAAGTGCTGGAAATCAGTTAGTAAGTAATCTTTCATGTGTCAAACTTGATTTCAAAAAACTTGAAACAAACAAATTGACCTTGAAAGGCGGATTAAGGGTCTTAAGGACCAAGTTCTTGACCTTATTGCACTGAATCAACAACAAGCTTCTAAAAATTGAAATGGAACAATCAGTGATTTTGAAAAATAACCTTGAAAAAGAGAACTTAAGGATAAGCTATACGATGCCAATAAAAGGAATAAGATTCTTCAAGAGAATCTTCAAAAGGCAAAGTATGAACTATCTAGGATAAGCAAGTGACATAGATCATCTGATGCATTGAACTGGCTGAATGAAAATTGCAGCACAAATAGGTCAGGAATTGGCTACAGGAAACCTGTACCAAGATTTAATCCTAAGTGTGTAGGAATCTTATTACACCCCATATTTTTGTACGTAAAAGTACATCGTAAGTCAATTGATGTAAGCTCGAAAACGAGATCATCTTTGAAAGTATATAAAGTAAGTTAATCATGTTAACTTGGAGGTTACAAATATTTAAGATCATGATCAACAAGTACGAGAGGGTTGGAAGGTTTAGCAGCTAAACAAATTGAAAAAAAGAAATTTCGTCAGAAGTCGGCAAGTTGGGAATGTTTTAACCCGAGGGTGCTTAACATGACAAGAAGGGATGTTATGAGGTATTTTAGTCGTATGATAGTCATGTGTTAAGTTTTAAAGTCAAGTGAGTTGTGAAACAAAAGTTAACGAAAGTCGTTATAAGTTACGTTCATAAATTTTACTGAAATTTGGGTCTACTGTCACCGAGATTTTCTCCCGATATACTTAGAGTTACGGTGTGATGCACCCGCCAAATTGAAGGTATACAATTTTATTTTCTAACTCATTAAGTCGTTCATCGATACAACGTCAAATTCAAGATGCACTAGCTAATTTCGAAATAGCAGCCCTTTAAAGTAGTTATTCGGTGTCTTTGACTCGAATTAAAGTGAGGTTTGGGCTTAGGACTAGCTAGGCTCAATTATTATCCATAAGAGATTTTCACTTATCTATACTAACTTATTTACCCTCACTATTGAGGTTTTAACTTAATTATAAGTCCATGTAGAAATTACCAATTTTATATAAAATAATGTATTAGACTCTAATCTTCCATGCTTTTTCTCCCTCTTCCACCCAAAACTAAAATTATAAATTAAAATCCGGTATATATACGAAAAAGTCCGAATCCATAAATCTAACCGATAAATTATTGCACATATCAGTAACTTTGCAATAAAGAAGAAAAGAGATGAAAGTGAAGCCAGCAAAACAATGAGGCAGAGAACGGGGAAGGCACAGAGAAGGGAAGCATGCCTTATCAGCCACTGCATAAAGAGTCCTCTCTCCTGGAAATTGTACATACATCCCTTGTTTTAGTTCTGCTTTTACACTCCCCATATTTTGAAATTGTACATACATCTCTAGTAATTTTGTTCATAGCTAATACTAGCATTTGGTAATTATAACCATAAGTTACGGGCAGTTATTTAATTCGTCGCTCAATCCAAATACACAAAGATGTTGAAACACCAAAAAGACATTTTCATAATAGTATGAAACAAAATGGTTCTATATAGAATACCAAACCACCCTTTCATTTGGTTACCGAGTTATGAAATTAAACTGAATGGTACTTGTGGTTTCTATAAGCTCCCCGTACAACACCTGGGACTGATGCGAGCTCGCAATGGATTCTTCATCGTAACAACGAAATCTGACCCTTCTGTTAGATCAACTTCATCTCCCTCCACAGGCTTCCATTCAAATTGCCAAATCAAATTAGCCACAAAGTACTGTAAATGGAGCATAGCAGAGCCATAGCCTGGGCACATTCTCCTCCCTACACCAAATGGCATCATCTTGATCTCTCGGCTCCCTGTTATATCAAACTCTTGAAGAGTTCCATCTCCATCGACCAAGAATCTCTCTGGCTTGAATTCCATTGGATCATCCCACACATTTGGGTCCAAGCCCATTTCCCCCACCATAAAATTGATGGTAGCATTCTTGGGTATAACATAGCCGTTCAATTCCATATCCTCTGTCACCCTATGTGGCAGAACAAAGTGAGCTGGTGGATGTCGCCTAAGACCTTCCAAAATCACTGCTTTCAAGTATGGCATTTTCTGTAAATCCTCCTCCTTCACTGCCTCCTCTATCACCTTATTGTTCTTATTTGGTTGTAATAATGGTGCTGATTTCACAACTTGGCATATTTCTTTATACAGTTTTTCCTGAATGGAAGGGTACTTTACCAAGCATGCCATAATCCACTGCAAGGCGGTGGATGTTGTATCGCTGGCGGCAGCAAGGAACTCGCCGCAGAGGCTGGCCATCTCTTGGTAACTAAGCTTCCTCTTTTCTTCGGGCAATTCCAAATTCACCAGCGTATCAACATAAGCGATATCGGCTTCCTGCTCCTCCTCTTCTTTGTGATGATGATCAACTCCAGGTTTAGGCGCTCCCCTTGCTTCTAATTTGTATTTCACCCGATCTTGGATCAGAGGGATGAAGACCCCATCCAACTCTTTTCGTAGTTCAATGAGCTCTTTCCAGCGTTTTCTAAATATTGTTTTTCCTAAAAATTTCGGAAAGTAATCTAGCATTCTGAAACGGTGAAAACTTTTAAGTGCTCGATGTTGTGCGTCTATAATTTGCTGTATTTGAAACTCATCGAGCTTATTCCCGAAGCAGATGAGAACAAGGAGACAGAAGATGGCATACTTAAAATGATCAAGTAACATGATCGCTTCCGTGGCAGAAACAGCTGCGGCTGATTCATGAGAAAGGAGCCTTTGAATGAGTATGCCTAGTACCCAAGCTCGGTTCTTGGAGTGGGACTTGATGATGCGAGAGGGATGGAGCATTTCTGAGAAAAGGTTTCGACGAAGGAGCCGCCACGTGGGACCATAAGAGCCGGTTGTTATTGTCCGCTGGTTAGAGTTGAAAATTTTACTGGTTGTTGAAGCAATTGGCCGATCGGAGCAAATGGCACCTTGCTGAACTAAAGCCTGGTAGGCTAACAAGTGGCTGCTGATGACTATGGATGGAGATGAGTAGCGTATTTTAATGGCGATGATAGGACCATATTTACGTTTGAGATCTCGAAGCATGAGTTCGAGATCGCGACTGGTTTTTCTTAGCAATGGTAACATCCCAATCACTGGGAAGATAAAGGGACCTGGTGGGAGTTTCTTTGTTTTCTGGAAGAAAAGATTAAAGACAAGTATGAGGAAGAAAGAGATACAGAATGTGACCATAATGATGAACCAGCTTTCCATTATTCCAGTACTTGTTTTTGTCATCTAAATATTACCAGGACACATGTACTAGAGACAGAGACTTGCTACGTGTGGGTATCAAAGAAAGAAGAGTAGGATGATTTATATTGAATAATGGAAAGTAGGAAGAGTAGAATTAAATGTTTCTTTATTATGACTCCCGCGTCTCCTTTCTGTTTGTAATCAAAGTGTTTGAACAAGACTGCAGGGGACTAAATGTAACAGGAAACGCCTATGTGACATTTTAGTTGCACTCTGATCACTAATGTAGGAGTTTATTTTAGTGCAATTAAAAAAGGAGGATGACAGCTACCGTATGGCTAGACTGATTGAAAAATTCTTAAGACTTGTTATTAGTAAAAGTCTCTATCTTCTCCCACTACAATGGACTTGTTATTAGTAAAAGTCTCTATCGTCTCCCACTACAATGGCACGTCACCTTTATAATATTAGTGTTGTATAAATCTGTTATAACATGTTAGTTTATACTAGCAGTAATTTTTATGAGATACATTGTGACAAACAAACAAAAAAATTACTGTTCTTTCAAGTTAATTCACGTATCGTTTGATGTACAACTAACAGTATATTTGTTTTTTATCTTATTACGGTAATATGGATTAGATTTTGCTGCTCTTTTTCTGCAGTATCTGGACACGTGACTTGAGCGTGAAAAATCAGTTTTCATTTTAGGAGTAAAATCACTTATTTTGGGGTAAAACACAGACTCTCTTCTCCTTTTCTAAAACTCACTGAGCCAATTATCGGATTCTCGCCGGATACGCCCACTAAAAGTGTAAAGCGCTTCTTGTTGAAAGATTTTCATTTTTTAGGATTGGAACTCGAGACATCTAGTTAGAGGAATAGAATCTCAACCATCCGACTGACACCCTTGGATGAATATGGACATTGCAATTTGTTATCATAAACACTTAATACTACTTATAAAATAGCAACTTCTTTTCAGAGAGAGAAACGACAGCCCAAATCAATCCCACCATTGTTTTCCTCTATCTTCCATTTCTTTTTCTTTCCAAGGAATGGATTTAAGGAAACTTGTTGGCTTGCTTCTATTAGTTTTCATAGCCCTTTTGGAGATGCTTTTCAAGAAAATTGCAGTTTCGGTGTTAAGTTTCGTGGGGTTTTCTGACTCTCAAAGATCACCATCGAATAGCAGGGAAATGCAGAGAGTTGTTTCTTCACCAAGAATCAGACTAAAGGATGGAAGATGGCTGGCATACAGAGAAAGAGGAGTCCCAATGGACAAATCCCTTCACAGAATCATCCTTGTCCATGGGATTAACAGCTCCAAAGATAAGGATTTTCTTGCAACCCAAGTATGACTAGCTAACACCCTTTTCAACTTTACTAGTAATACAACATTTTACTTTCCTAATCTTGAAGAATTATCGTCCTAGTCTCCGAAGAATTAAAAGTATGTTTGATGCTCATTTTTTCTCTTTAATTGTTAACATGGTTGTTTTGATCTTTCGTATTCAGAGAGGGACATCCAATTACAGTTTATTTGTCTCTCCGCTTTTACCTCCTAAATAATGTTTCCATTAGATTGATCTACTAACTATATTCTTTAGGAAATCCTAGAGGAGATGAGGATATATATGCTACAGTTTGATAGAGCTGGATATGGGGAAAGTGATATAAATCCTAAACGGTCATTAGAAAGTGAAGCTTGTGATATAGAAGAAGTAGCCGATCAACTACAAATAGGATCAAAATTCTATCTAATTTCAGTTTCTGCTGGAAGCTATCCTGCCTGGAATTGCCTCAGACGCATATCACACAGGCTATCAGGCGTGGCTTTTGTTGTTCCAATAATCAACTACAAATGGAACTCCCTTCCTCATGATTTGATCAAGAACGATCATAATAACAAGCTTTGGCGAATAGTAATTTGGCTCGCACGCTATGCTCCTGGGTTACTCTACTCATTTTTTACACAAAAATCGAACAGCGTTTTCTCGGGCAATTCCGCATTGTTAAGCAAAAAGGACAGGGAAGTTGCAAATAGATCGGAAGTTTTTGACCCGGTAAATTGTATTAAAGCTCATCATCCACCTCTCTCCACTCAAACATGAGTTTTCACGACATGATTATCTTGAAAATTAATTGTCTTAATTAATTTGCAGAAACTTTATCCGAAGCAAAGTGATTTTGAGTCTCTTCTCCAAGACTTCACCTTGGCTTATGGAAAGTGGGACTTTGATCCACTAGAATTTGGTAATCCATTTCCTGATGAAGAAGAAAGCTCAGTTCATATTTGGCAAGGTTATGAGGACAACATAGTACCTTGTCGCTTACAAAGATATGTTTCCAAAAGGCTACCTTGGATTCATTATCATGAAGTTAGTGATGGTGGACATGCGTTGTGGCATGTTGGTCCAATCGGTGAAGCTATCTTGAGGTCCCTTCTGCTTCGTGAACAAGACACACATCCTACAACGCCACACTGTGCTTGAAATATACCAAGAAGATTATTAAGACCTAGTATCATTTGATGAAATTAAATTGCAAGGATCTTTTATTTTTTAATGTGGGTATTTCACTTTTGAGCTTGTTTTCCAATTACAACGCGTACTTCAGTTTCAGATCTAATGAAGCACATTTATCACCAAAGGCTAGTTCTCATGTACGTATTAACTAGATATTGATGATCCTACTACTTCAATGACTTCTTCCAATTAAACATTCAACAACTCAATATCCCAACAGTTAATAGTCATTGATAACAAAAACCTATCTATAATCATATTAAACATTCAACACAATTAAAGCATGACATATAGATATAACTAAAGATTAATTAACACCTGGGATCGTCTCAAAACGTCTATTATAGTTAAGCAACTATTCAGGTCAATATATACATAACAACTGACGGATGGGCCTCACCTAGTTGCATTGCTAGCTCAACTTGAGCTTTAGAATCTCAAGCATATACAAATTAAGGTGAGTTTATTGACTCAAGGTGATAAATTTACCACATATGCATCAACTATCACTACAAGAAAGAGGTTTTGGCGACCATTTTAGGTTTCGTGGATCCCTGGATAATTATATTCATGATGACCCTAATAGTTGTCATGAGAAGTTTCAGAGGCGACTGTGATTAAGTTGCCACAAGTATTTAATAAATTAAGTTTGCTGAAACTTATTTGCGACTATCAATCAGCAATCGCCACTAAAAGATCTTTTGTGAGCTCCAATGTAACTGCTAAACGGTTGTAGTTCTGTTGTTTCAAGAAAATTGCGCGACTGACTATTTCTTAAGGTGTTTAATTTGTCGTACCTAGTGGTTTCAAATTCAACTCAGAATTTACTTGCTTAAAATTTAAAGGTGTAACAACGGTGTTTGTGCCAACTTCAATTCGATTTCACCATCTTCAGATTCAAGCTATATGGAGATTCTTGCAACTCATACTCTTGGGGAGCCACAGTATAAGGAACAAAGCAAGGGACTCCGTGAAAGCAAGCCTAATCGTAGGAACGACACCACAGTACGAGAAACAAAGCAAGAGACTCGAGGAAAGCAAGCTTAATCATAGGTACGAAAGTTTCCCTACAAAAAAAAGGGCTGGCTTCAACAACCCATAAGGGACGGCTTGCCAAGCTACACAAACAGTTAATTTGTTTATAGTCGCAAAAGTTTTCCTACAAAAGGGGTTGGCTTCAACAACCCATTCAGGGACGGCTTGCCAAGCTACACACTCAGAAAACTTTTGTACTATAACCAACGTTAGCTGTTTATAACTCGGAAAACTTTCGCACTACAATAAGCTAACTTTCAAAGAGTACACTTACTCTATTTTCATACATGGACCGTACTACAACAAGCTAATACACTTACTCTATTTTCATACATGGACCGTACTACAACAAGCTAACTTTCAAAGAGTACACTTACTCTATTTTCATACATGGACCGACCTTTCCATCCATTCGAAAGGAAGAACAAGAGGAAAATTTAGAAAGAACTCATATGTAATATATCACAAGAGATTTACAAAGAGTGGACGAAAATTACAAGAAAATTCTAGGATGACTCTAGGGTTTTTTACAAGAGGATTTTCTGAACTTGTACAAGGTGATTTTCTGATGATCCTACAACTACTACATGGCCTCCTTTATATAGGACTAGGAGCAAGACAAACAATCTAGATAAAGCAAACCTATTTTACATGGCAAACTTACCTACAAGCGGGTCCCCTCTCGGCATGTGAAGGACTTTAGGCAAAACCACTAAAAACACTTGAAAGCATGTGAACGGGTTGAACTATACATGGTGTAGCATGTGAAAGCATGTGATACCATGTGAATGTACGGTGTTGCATGTGAAGAAGCATGTGGAGGCATGTGGAGGCATGTGAAAACAAGGTGAAGTGAGGCCCGGATGGCATGGAAAGAGGTGGAAATTTGTCTTGGCATGGGTAGGATATTTTTGAGGATTTTTTGGGTTGGTAATAGAGGATTAAGGTGGGATTAGCAAGGATAAAGACGATTATCCTTTATCGATCATAGAATTGTCTTCCAGGCATCTTTTCGAAGACCTTGTGAAGTAGCGCCTGGAACTTGACGGTTCTTCAGTGCTATGTTCCTTTCCCTTTGGACTGAGAGATGTAATTCTCAACCTTAATCTGGAAATGTCATTAGTGATCTTTTCTCGAATGATTTCATATGGCGTTTGATATGCCTTTGCTGCTTCCCGGACTCTTTCCCAGTGAGGATGGGTATTGGTATAATTCCAGCTTGCCCATTCTTTTGGCCATATCTCTTTTGGGATGCACCTATTTTGCTGGAAAATGATTCTTTGTGCCTCGCTATACTCTTCCTCAATTGATAAAATGGACACGGGAAATTTCCACCAGCATGATGCCTCTGCTTGCGCTTGGACTTTTCCATTAATGATCTTCACTGACCTATGAAACATGAATATTTTTGCTGCGTAGGAATCACTGAAACATTTCGTCCAATATCTCCTAGGTTTGAACCATAGTAAAAATACTCTAAGGGCTGGTGCAATGGTATCAAAATCCTTGAAGACGTTGCATTTGAATTCCATGAAAATATAATACTGATGGCATAGGTACCAGAAAAACCATAATAATTCTTGTGGAAAATCCTTGGCTTGAGCTATGAATATATGGCAGAACGGATATTCTGGATAACACCATAAGGCTTTAGAATGGATCCTCCATATTGCCGGAAAACTTGGAGCTCATAATAAGTTCTTCTTTCCATAATAATTGACGGATCAAAGGGATCCATGAGGTTGAACAACTCCGGTGGATGATCTGTTGGCTTTAATGAACTAGTTCCTGGTGTGTTTGAAAACATAAAGATGTGGCTGTTTGGCTTGTCCGATAGCTCTAATCTTTGAATTGGATGTCTTGTTACTCATGCCACATCAACTCATTTTCTCAGTCTGAAGCTATGAGGAAGTTAACTTCAACAGGTAATCTGCATATGGTTACATCCCCAACTGTGATTTGAAACAGTTAGCGTGCAAATACATACACTCCTAGTTTTTTGCAACTTCACATCACCATCAGCCGATCACAATCCTACTTGTCGTGAGAGTTATCTTCTTTTCCTTTTCAGAACATGTCCAGTTTAAAGCATTTCCTGTCGAAAGGTTTACCATTTCCAGAACTCGACCTCTCGTTAAGGGTGGAGAAATTTCAATCATCTCAGTACACCTCTGGTGCCGAAAGTTTTTATGTATATGCTTTCAATGATTGAGTGATGTGCATATCTTGATTTATGTTTTGCCCACGAGGATGGTAATGTGTTACTCCTTTAGTAATATTATATATCAATGTCACATTAAGCGACTTCATTTGACAATCGCTTGTGATGTTTGCCATATATCCTTTGCTTAGATAATAGGCTAAGAAAGTTTATTTTGAGTCTCACATGCCAGATCATACTTATGTGAGGCTCTCTTATTACTTGACAAATGGATGCATAGCCGCTTTTTTATTTTAATAAATAAAACTAAACAAGACAACTTAAAAGTAGTAATTTTTTTTTCCTATTTAAGATGCTTAAATTAAGGACCAAAATAAATAATAAAATAATATTAACAATAATAATGGTAATAAAATAGCTGCAATGATCAGCTTAAGTATTATTGCTTTTTCCTTTTCCCCTTGGAATGTGATTAGTTTAGAGTCTATTTGACTTAGAAGTCGTAATCATTATAATCATCATCATCGTCATAATGATAATCATAATCATAATCATAATTATCATCATAATCATAATCATCATAATAATCATCATCATCATCATAATAATAATAATAATAATAATAATATATAACATTAAGGGTCTGTCTGGTATGAAGGAAAATATTTTTTAATTTTCTCATGTTTGGTTGGCTTCAATATTTTGAAAAATATTTTTCTCATGAACTCATTTTCCTCCAATTGGAGGAAAATGTTTTCCCTATCAAGAGAAGGGAAAATATTTTCTAAAACTCTTCTTCAACCTTCCCCACCCTATGCCCCATCCCCATCAACCCCACCCCCACACCTATCC